>ML361478.1:15051-64220 GCA_005239505.1 Nicotiana paniculata
GATTGTATGGTAGGAGGTGTAGATCTCCGGTTGGTTGGTTTGAGTCGGGCGAGGCTAGGCTGTTGGGCACAGACATGGTTCGGGATGCTTTGAGTAAGGCAAAGTTGCTTCAGGAGCGGCTTCTCACGGTGCAGTCTAGGCAGAAGAGTTATGCAGACCGGAAGGTCCGAGATGTGTCTTTCATGGTTGGGGATAAGGTGTTGCTGAAGGTGTCACCCATGAATGATATTATGAGATTCGGGAAGAGAGGAAAGCTAAGTTCCAGGTTCATTGGGCCATTTGAGGTACATCAGAGGGTTGGGGAGGTGCGCCTATAGGCTTGCTATGCCTCCCAATTTATCGAGTATTCATCCAATATTCCATGTTTCAATTCTCCGGAAGTATGTTAGTTACCCTTCCCATGTTTTGGACTTCAGCACAGTGCAGCTCGAGGGTGATATATCATATGAGTTAGAGCCAGTTGCTATTTTGGTTCGACAGGTCAGGAAGCTGAGGTCTAAGGATATAGTTTCAGTGAAGGTTCAGTGGAGAGGGCAGGCGGTGGAGGATGCCACCTGGGAGACTGAGCAGGAGATACGTGACATATATCCTCACTTATTCGAGGCTCCAGGTATGTTTCTAGACCCGTTCGAGCACGAACGTTTGTTTAAGAGGGGGAGGATGTAACGACCCGAACGGTTGTTCCGTGAGATTTACCCCATTTCCCCTATTTCTGCATTTTTTATATATCGCAATATTGGTTTTGATGTGTTGGATCAGTTGGTTTGGGTCCGAAGTTTAGGCATGGTGAGAGTTTAGGCATTTAGCCTTTTAAAGTAGCCTAATAGTTAAGGAAGTCAACTCAGAGTTGACTTATTGGTAAATGACCTCGGAATGCGGATTTTATGGCTCGGATATCTTCGTTAGGTGATTTGGGACTTAGGAGTGTGTTTAGAATATTTTTGTGATGTCCGGTGTAGAATTAGGATTGAATTGGCGAAAGTTAGTTTTTGGCGATTTCCGTTCGGCAGTGGAAAAAAGGCTATCGAGGTCTGAATGGAATTCCGGAAGTTGGAACAGGTTCGTAATGTCATTTTGGATATGTCTGCAAAATTTCAGGTCAATCTGATGTGTTTTGGTTGGTTTCGGCGCAGTTGGCGAAATTTAGAAGTTTCAAAGTTCTTAGGATTGAATTTGATGTAAATTTGATGTTTTCGTGTTGTTTTTGGTGTTTCGAAGGCTCGACTAAGTTTGAATGATGTTATGGGATATGTTGGTATGTTTGCTTGAGGTTCCGAGGGCCTCGGGTGTGTTTCAGAGGATTAACGGTTTGATTTTTGAGTTTGGAACTTGGCAGATTTTCTTGTTTTGTTGCAGAGACTTTTGTTCTTCGCGTTCGCGGGTGGGAGGCCGCGTTCAAAAAGATTTGCTTGGGGGAGCTGAGTTTTTATTCTTCACGTTCGCAAAGAGAAGGATGCGAACGCGGAGGTCTGGGTGTGCTGGTCAATGCATTCGCGTTCAAGGTCACGCGTTCGCAAAGAAGAGTGGGGGGTTGGGGACCCTCAGGTGCTTTGGCCTATGCGTTCGCGTGTCAGGGACGCGTTCGCGAAGGCCTGGGGAGGTAGTGCTTCGCGTTCGCAGGGTGGTGGTTGCGTCCGCATAGTGTTAAATTTGGGCCTGCTGGAAATTGTTCTATGCGAACGCGGTCATAGTGACGCGTTCGCGAAGAAGGAATTAATGTGGCTGGGCATAATGTTTAAAAAGCCTAAATTGAGAATTTTGTTTCATTTCCACCATTGTTGCATGCGAAATTGAGAGCTTTTGAGAGGAACTTGAAGGGAAGTCAAGGGAAATCATTGGAGGTAAGAATTTTCACTTCATAACACGTTTCTATGTCAATTCTTGAGTAACTAAACCACAAAAATTCCGGAGATTTAGCTAAGTTGGGGATGAAGGGTCCATGAGAAATTATTTTTCTTTTAAGGATTTGAGTAGGCAATTGTGGTCTGATTTTAGTGTTCTTGGTATGTATAGAATCTTGAGGCGACGAGGGTTCTAATGATGTAAGAAAATTTTGATTCTGAGATGTGGGCCCGGGGCTCGAGTTTGGCCGAGTTTTGAGATTTTTCTATAATTTGATGATTTTCGATTGGGTTGTGTTCCATGAGTATATTTTAATGATGTTGAACTTGTTTTGGCTAGATTCGGAGCAATCGGGAGCCAATTTGAGGGGCAAAGGAATAGCGGACTAGTGCTGCGGCCCGGTAGAGATAAGTAATGGTCTTAAATCTTGTCCTGAGGAACTGGAACCCCTGATTGCATTATTTCCTCACTGAATTTAGAATGGCGCACATGTCGGATGAGGAATATGTTGCGCATACTGATTTTTGGATTGGACTAGGTCCTCTCCGCGGCGACTAATGAGTTGCATATTTACTCAAAATCTTATGTTAAATTATGTTCTAAAGATTTGTGAAATATTTGGGCTATAAGCCGTGTATGGGGCCTCGTGTCAATCTGTTTAGACCCTTTCAGGGCGTTTTACTGCTGTTTTCCTCACTACATGTTGATGATTTTATTCAGCATGATTTTGCATACTTTTTATTTGAAACTCAGCCTGATTTACACTACATGAGAATTAAAATGATGTTTTCGGGTCGAGTACCCCGTTCTACTACTTCGCTGGATGGGCTTTTCAAGTGGTTCCACCGAGTGTGGCTGAGGGCCAAGAGTGATGGTGAGGTGCTGAGTGATGTTAGCGCTTGGGCTAAAGGAGCCCCTCCAGAGTCTATGCACACCCCCAGTGAGCGCACCGAGTGCGAGTGATTGAGTGATTGGGAGGCATGAGTAACTATGAGGTGCTGAGTGATTGTGAGGTGATGAGGGATTGTGAGGCATGCCCTAGGGGTTGATTATGAAACATGTTTTTGCCCGAGGGGCTACTTATGATTTTACTACATTCATTTGCAGACCAAATCTTTGTTTTGAAGTTGTTATAAATGTGCATTATTTTAAGGACTTTTATGAAGTTGATTTCTAAGGCATGATGATTTCGTATATCTATGTATACTATTGAAAAGTAAGGCTGTGCATATTGTGACTTGATGACATTGATTTTTATGTGATTCCTTGCTACTTAGACTTGATTTATTTCCCTTACTATTGAGTTGGCGTACTCACATTACTCCCTACACCTTTGTGCGCAAATTCAGGAGCAGATATCGAGCATTAGCGTTTATATATATATATCGCAGCAGAACCGGATCGTGCGGATGTAGATGTAGCTGTTCAGCGTTCGCAGCAGAACCGGATCGAGGGCCAAGAGTGATGGTGAGGTGCTGAGTGATGTTAGCGCTTGGGCTGAAAGAGCCCCTCCGGAGTCTGTACACACCCCCAGTGAGCGCACCGCGTGCGAGTGATTGGGAGGAATGAGTGGCTGTGAGGTGCTGAGTGATTGTGAGGTGCTGAGTGATTGTGAGGCATGCCCGAGGGGATGGTTATGAAATATGTTTTTTCCCGAGGGGCTACTTATGATTTTACTACATTCATTTGCATACCAAATCTTTGTTTTAAAGTTGTTAAAAATGTGAATTATTTTAAGGACTTTTGTGAAATTGATTTCTAAGGCATGTTAATTTCGTATATCTATGTATACTATTGGAAAGTAAGGCTGTGTATATTGTGACTTGATGACATTGATTTTTATGTGATTCCTTGCTACTTAGACTTGATTTATTTCCATTACTACTGAGTTGGCGTACTCACATTACTCCCTGCACCTCTGTGTACAGATTCAGGAGCAGATATCGAGCATTAAAGTTTATATATATATATATCACAGCGGAGCCGGATCGTGGGGATATTGATGTAGCTGTTCAGCGTTCGCAGCATCTCTGCTTTCCCTTCCTGTTGTATTTTTCTTTGATTCAGAGTTTTGTATCATAATACTTTATTTTGGCTTATTTCACTAGATGCTCATGACATGTTGGCTCCGGGTTTTGGGGATGGCAGTACTGTATTTAAAACTTGCCTATTATGTTAAGTTTATGAATTGCTTGAAACATAAATGGGATTTTCAAAAGAAATTATGAACACGCGGTAGTCGGCTAGCCTAGTTCCACGATAGGCGCCATCACGGCCGGTTAGGATTTGGGGTCGTGAATTGGTTGAGCAAGATCATGTTAACAAAGGGGAAAGGATCTCAGCAGGGCCTAGAGTGGTGCAAGGAGTAGCTTCGGGCTAAGTGGAGGAGTCCCACCACCTGCAGTTGGGTTGTAGGATGGTCTTCTCATGGGGTTGTGGATTGTCGGCATATTGGCAAGTTAGTACAGCTAAGGGAAAGGAATAAAATGGTGATTGTGTGTGGGATTTGATGAATGTGTGAAAAGGTTGGCCCTGTTGGGCCAGGGTTAGGCTTTGAAAGGTTCAGAATTTATGCTTAAGGCATAGGTGAGTTGTAAGGGTAGTGACTCAGACACGTACTTCATTGAGAGGATGTTCATGTGCTGGAAGAGCCTTGGAGTTGATTGTGATTCGGGGCCAGTTAGAGTGGATGATTCTCAGCAGTGGTCCTAGTAATTCGGAAGTTAAGAATGCGGCAATTAAGAGTTTCATGCAACAATATGATTACGAATCGAGCTTATGCAGCATAATTCCTGAGAAAGAGAAAATAATTGGAGTGTTCTATGTTATTTCAGCATGCAGGATAATAGTGGGAGAGTGCGAGAAATAAACTCCAGGGTGTAGGAAGATTATCAGAGGAATATGAGACGGTTTGTGGGATTGAGACAGCATGGTCTCGTAAATGAAGGCCACTCGGGATGAGTGAGGATTGAGTTGTTATGAGTTGAATGGGGTTACTATTATTTCTGAGGAAATTAAGGATAATTAGAGAGAAGATGGATGGGTTAGCCATGGTTGAAATGTCACATGTACGGCAGTGATCAGTTTCGTCAGTGTGATTGAGTTATGCGTGTGGTTTGCACAGTGTGTGCGAGGTTTGACGGCCGTCGTAACAGATTTTGTTTGGGATCATTCGAGTGCTATGGCCTATCAGGTGTAGGCGGATCCCAGAAGGTTTATGGTTGTTCAGATCACTACTTAAGGATTTGCATGTTGGGTGATTGTGAGAATTCACTCTTGTGTTCTGGTGGTTCTCTTGAATTGAGATACGTAAAAGGTTTCTATATGATGAAGTGTTCACCCTATTAGTGGTTGAGAAGTTATGATGGAATTCTAGCACTATCTTATATTGGCATTTTAGGTGCGGTAAGCAGTATGTAACGGGAAGTAAAGAATCAAGATTGTGGTTCGGTGTTAACAAGGATGTCATGAACTCGGATGAGCAAGAAAAAGTGATTTTAAAGTCCAGAGTAAGCTGGTGTTATCTTCAGTGTCACCTGAGATCGATATTCGGTGAAAGAGGCTTTGTACCCTTGTGATGGTTTCTTGATGTGTTTTGCAGCATTAGTGTGGTCGGTGGTATTGATGTGCAGTCCTGTTACCTCGTGGAAGGTCGTGGGAGCGTGACCACGGGAAGATGGTATAAGTGTGACAGGTAGTCACCTGATTGATAGAATATTTAGACCAAGTATAAGGAAGTGCAATATTGCTTGTTTGAGAATTTATGCATGGAGGGCGTTCGGTTCATTCGATTCTGGATTGTAGGGTGTTTGTCCCGACTATGATGGTTGTTTTTGCGTATTATAAGTGGAAGTGGGTTAATATGGACACAGGTAAAAGCTATTAGCATAGTTCGGTGCGAGCAGAATCAGCTTGTGGTGTGTGAATGGGCTTAAACAGGATTATGGGCTTCATGTGATGCATATGTGTTCCTTTCAGTATAGAGCTCCTCAAGGAGTGGTGCTGGAATATCGGATGTTGTTTCTTCTTCGTTCATTTCATGTAAGGTTATTATTGTGCCGTGTGAGTTGTGCAACGGCTTGAGAAATTCATATGTGTTAAGATTCAGCATAGTGATGATGTTATGTGAGTATGAGGGCTCTTGAGATTTCAGAGTGTATATATATCGCACCTCAGTTGTGCTTAATTTTTGTAGCATATGGATCTATCAGTCTCCCAAGGATGGTATTATGCACTTAGAGTGCTTGTGACCGGTATTCAATAATTTGTAATGGTGAGCAATTCAGCTCCGTGTATATCTCCTTATGTGAATTTTATGTGTGGATCCTGTGGCACGTCGCCACAGGTATGCTATTTGGATGGAGTTGCGTGCCGCAACAATGTGATGTTGAGTACGGTCCCCTATATCTATTTTCTGTGTTTTACTTCCTATTTTCTGAGGAAAGTCCATATTAGTTGCGTAAGCTGAGTAGTCCCTTCCTGATTCATTTCCTTATGTATCATGTTCGAATTGTGGCCTATTGGCGCGATGTGGTATCATGTGAGACTGTTGGCCATGTTTGGGATGATTTGTTGTCTGAGTAGTTCATACTGGGTGAGACGAGATTATTGGACCAGGGATTCAGTGCGATAAGATTTTGTGAAGTATATTAAAGGCCAAATGCCATTATTCGGTTCATAATGAGGTGATGATTCTAGTCAAGAGGAGATATTCAATGATTTGTTAACTCTGCAATTACTTAGAAATTTCTACACATCTCCTTCGTTGTGGTGGTATCGTCAGCATTATAGCAGGATGTATGTATATATATTGTAAGGTGCATTGGGAGCATCATATTCGTAGAATTATGGCTGTTAAGGTTCAGGGAATGTCATGGTGGCTAGAGGATGAATTATGCGATGCATGGTGATGATTCAGCAAAGGTACGCAGTTGTGTTCTGGTGTCTCGTGTGGTAGTTGATACGGTGTTCATATACTATAAATAGGCCTGGCAGAGAATTTCAAGTGTTGGAACTGGGTTCTGAGCTTATTGTATGCATAAAAGAGGATATCTTCAGATTTGATCAAGCTAATGTACTCAACTGGGTTGTGGTAGCACGGGAAGGTGCTCAAGGTGTTAGACAGTGATTTCAGATAACTCCAGAGCAGCTCTTAGCATGTTCGAGGACGAACGTCTATTTAAGTGGGGGAGAATGTAACGACCCGATCGGCCGTTTTGAGCTCCAGTGCATCGTTCAGTGGTTTGAGGTCATGAGCAGATCCGTTTCAGGTGTTATGACTTGTAGGTGCGGTCGGAATTGAATTTCGGGAAGTTTAGAGTTAATTTGGAAATGAAATTCTCATTTCGGAAGCCTTAAGTTGGAGAAATTGACTAAGATTGGAATTTTGAGTAAATGACCTCTGAATCTGGATTTGAAGGTTCTTGCAGGTTCGTATGATGATTTTAGATTTGGGCGTATGTCTGGATCGGGCTTTTGATAACCCGGGAGCATTTCTACATATATTATGGAAGATAGCATTTTAGAAGAATTTCCTAAGTTTTGCTAGAAGAGTATTTCATTGATGTTGATGTCCGTTGTGGATTCCGAGTCTGGGAATAGCTCCGTTTGGTGATTCTGGAGTTGGGAGCGCGGTCGGAAGTGAATTCGGATGTCCGTAGGTTATTTTGAAGTCATTTGGGTAAAGATAGAAATTTGAAGGTTTTTGGGAAATCCGACTGGAAGTGGAAATTTGGATATCGGGGTCGAAATGCGATTACGAAAGCTGGAGCAGGTATGTATTGTCAAATATGACTTGTGTGCAAAATTTGGGATCAATCGGACGTGATTTGATAGGTTTCGACATCAGAGGTGGAATTTTGAAATTTCAAGTTCATAAAGTTTGAATTTTAGTGCGATTCGTGATTTTGGCGTTGTTTGATGTGATTTGAGGCCTCGAGCAAGTCCGCACTATATTTTGGAGTAGGTTGGTGTAATTGGATGGGGTCTCGGGGGCCTCGGGTAGATTCCGAGTGTTTAACGGATCAAGTTTGGAGTTGAAGAAGTGCTGAGGTTGCTCTCATCTAGTATGACCGCACCTGCGAGGCTTTGGCCGCAGGTGCGACTTTGGCACCGCAGGTGCGAGATTTTGGTGGCTTGGCTGGGAGCGGAGGTGTGATGTAATTTCCGCACATGCGAAGGCGTAGATGCGGACAATGGGGAGCAGGTGCGAGATTGGCCTGGAGCTGAGGAAGCCGCAGGTGCGGGAGTTTGGGCGGTGCGAAGATTGGATCGCAGGTGCGAAAATAGGCCTGGACAGAATGTTTTTAAAACGAAAATTTTTCCATTTCTCCTCCTAATTTCATTTGGCATGGGCGATTGTGGGGAGTTTCAAGGAGGGATTTTCGTCAAGGATCACAAGGTAAGTTATTCCAACTCATCCAAGTTAAATACAAGGTATATGCATGGATTTGAAAATGAAAGATTGTGGAAAATTGGGAATTTTGAAGAAAACCTAGAAATTTGGTAAATTCGATTTTTACCACGAATTGAGCATGAATATTTGAGTAAATTGCATATTCGAGTTAGTAAGACTATGGGTAGGGTATATTTTCGAGAAATTTTGAAATTCAGGCACGTGGGCCAGAGGGCATTTTGGTCAATTCCTTGAGCGGAGTTGGGAATTTATATAATTTGAATTGTTGCAAAAATTAGAGTATATGTTCATTGGTTTGTCGTTATTTGGATAGTTTTGGAGCGTTGTGCGTCCATTGGAGTCGTCGGAAGGGCTTGGAAGCCGGATATGGAATTTTGTAGCGAGGTAAGTCTCCTTTCTAACTTTGTGAGGGGGAATTGTCCCCATAGGTGAACTAAATGAGTACATGCTATTATTTACCGGGGCTACGTACATACGTGGTGACAGGAGTCCGTGCGTAGCTACAAATATGCTTATGTCCGGGTAGTCTAGGACCTACTAGCATGCCTTACTTGTTGTACTTGTTATCTTGCCAGTGATATTAGACCACTAATATGATCGAAATAGTAATTGGATATCTGAGAAGACTAGAGTTCATTTTCTTAATCATCTAGAAAGATAATTTATTCTTCCGTGCGAAATTATGTTCCGGCCAGATTTGTAATACTTGAAAACGTCGTCAAACATAGAAAATGAATTTCCATAAATGATTATATACTAAGAAGGTTAGAGTGTACCTTTATTAACCATCTAGAAAGAGAATTGATTCCTCCGAGGATATTTGTATTCAAGATAAGGTTATATTATTGAATATTATTAAACTTGGCAAATGAGTTTCAAAACAAATTTAAATGCTACTTTTCGTGTTCCTTTAAGAAGAATTTTACCACTTTTCTGGGTAACTGATTTCTTGATAAAAATGTGGACTTATTGTGTGAATATGTGTATCTATGGGTTCCTGAGTCGCATGTATGATTCACGAGCAGGATAACCATGTATTTACGTATAACCGCGTCGCATGATCGATTCGCGAGCGGGGCAGATAGATGCATCCATGGTTCGAGCCGTTTGACCCTCGGTAGTGCACAATTTATTATTGTTGGTCCGGGCCATTCGACCCTCGGCACTTTGTTTGCGCATGATAAATGCTGCGTATTTCCTCCGATTCATACATGTTTATCGGCCTAAGGAAGTTTTAATGGCCAGTTAAGAAGAAGAACAATTGATGTGTAAAATGTGAAATAAGTCTGATGTTTCTTATCCCTGATTATTATTTAAATTGTCAACTGAAATGACAAATATTTAAAGTGTTAAATGTGGAAGGAATTGACATTATTTATTCCCGATTTTAATAAATTGTCTATGACATACATGCTTAGTGTCTCACTTGATTATGCTAAATTGACTTCTAGCAAGTGTCTAATTCGACCTCTCGTCACTACCTCTCTGAGGTTAGGCGGGATACTTACTGAGTACACATTGTTTTCATACTCATGCTACACTTGTTGTGCATTTTTATTGCACAAGTACCTTCATAGAAATATGGCTGATTTGGAGACTTAGACGAGCTGCATCACTCAGAGACAACCCGCAGTCGGCAGTGTCTTCCACTATGTATTGTATTTTCATTTTCATTCCTTGTCCAATTTGTATTTCGGACAAGCTTTGTAGAATTTGTAAAAGTCTTAGAAATTGATCATGTACTTGTGTCACCGGGTTCTGGGATGTATTTTTGTCACGACCCCAAATCCTAACCGGTCGTGGTGGCGCCTATCGTGGACTAGGCTAGCCGACTACCGCGTGTTCACATTTCCTTTTGAAAATCCCATTTAAGTTTCAAGCAATTCATAACAATATACAGAAATTCTTAATATAATAGGAAAATTTTATATACAGTACTTCCATCCCTAAAACCCGGAGCCAACATGTCATAAGAATCTAGTGAAATAAGCCAAAATAAAGTATTATGATACAAAACTCCGAATCAAAGCTAAATACAACAAGAAGGGAAAGGAGAGAAGTTGCGAATGCTGAACAGCTACCTCTATATCCCCACGATCCTGTTCCGCTGCAATATATATATAAAAGCTAACGCTCGTATCTTCTCCTGAATCTGCACACAGAGGTGCAGAGAGTAATGTGAGTACGCCAACTCAGTAGTAATGGAAATAAATCAAGTCTAAGTAGCAAGGAATCACATAAAAATCAATGTCATCAAGTCACAATATACACAGCCTTACTTTCCAATAGTATACATAGATATACGAAATCGTCATGCCTTAGAAATCAACTTCACAAAAGTCCTTAAAACAATGCACATTTTTAACAACTTTAAAACAAGGATTTGGTATGCAAATGAGTGTAGTAAAATCATAAGTATCCCCTCGGGGAAAAACATGTTTCATAATCAGCCCCTCGGGCATGCCTCACAATCCCTTAGCACCTCACAGCCACTCATGCCTCCCAATCACTCAATCACTCGCACTCGGCGCGCTCACTGCAGGTGTGTACAGACTCCGGAGGGGCTCCTTCAGCCCAAGCGCTAATATAACTCAGCACCTCACCATCACTCTTGGCCCTCGACCACACTCGGTGGAACAACTCGAAAAGCCCCTCGGGCGAAGTAATAGAATGGGGTACTCGACCCAAAAATATCATTTTAAATGCTCGTGTAGTGTAAATCAGGTTGAGTTTCAAATAAAACAGTATGCACAATGATGCTGAGTAAAATCATCAACAGATAGTGAGGAAAACAACAGTAAAACGGCCTCAAAGGGGTCTAAACAGATCGGCACGAGGCCCCAAACACGACTTATAGCCCAAGTATTTCACAAATCTTTAGAACATAATTTAACATAAGGTTTTGAGTATATATGCAACTCATTAGTTGCTGCGGAGAGGACCTAGTCCAATCCAGAAAATCAGTACGTGCCACATACTTGTCATCCGACATGTGCGCCTTTCTAAAAATCAGTGAGAAAATGATGCAGTCCGTGGTTCCATACCCTCAGGACAAGATTTAAGACCATTACTTACCTCTACCGGGCCGCGACACTAGTCCGCTATGCCTTGTCCCTCAAATTGGCTCTCGATTGCTCCGAATCTAGACAAAACCAGTTCAACATCATTAATATACACTCAAGGAACACAACCCAATCGAAAATTATCAATTAAATAAAAAATCTCGAAATTCGGCCAAACCCGATCCCCGAGCCCAAATATCAGAATTCAATAATTTTTACATCATTATAAACCTCGTCCTCCCACCATTCCAAAACCTAAATAGAAATCCCAATTCTTTGCTCCCATTTTTCCAACTTTTTCCTACCCAAATCCTTAAATTTTCAAGCCTAATCTTAACAAAATAGCATATGAACGGGATTAACAACCAAAGAACTTACCTTTGCTGAAGAACTTTGAAATTCTCTCTCAAAACCACCTTCAATGGACTCCTCCCACATGCAATTGATGAAAACTAATAAATTGCGAAGGGGTCCTTTTTATCGTGTTCTGCCCAGTCATTTCCGCACCTGCGGTCCCAGGGTGCGCACCTGCAAGACACACTTAACTGGCCAATTCTCGCGCCTGCGACCACCTTTCCGCACATGCGGCTTCGCAGTTGCGATGCACCTTCCGCACCAGCGACATCGCTGGTGCGACAAACCCCTAGCACCTGCGGACCATTCCCTACACAGGCAAAACTCGCACCTGCGACCTTTCTCTCTGCTCTTGCGCAACCGCACTTGCGACTCCCCTTCGGCAGAGGCAAAAACACCAGCAAACCAACATAGCAGATTTCGAAAAATCACTCCAACTTCCCGTCAACCATCCGAAACCAATCCCGAGCCCCTAGGGGCCCCAACCAAACATACCAACACACCCGGTAGCATTATTCCAACTTAGTCGAGCCCTCGAAACACCAAAAACAACACGGAAACACCAAGTTTTCATCAAATTCAAGCCTAAGAACTTGGAACTCCTAAAATTCGCCAACTACGCCGAAACCAACCAAAAACATCTCCGATTAACCTGAAATTTTGCGGACATATCCCAAAATTACATTACCAAACCGTTCCAACTTCTGGAATTCCATTCCGATCTCGATAGCCTATTTTCCAATGCCGACCGAAAATCGCCAAAAACTAACTTTCGCCAGTTCAAGCCAAATTCTACTCCAGACATCACAAAAATATTCCAAACACACTCCCAAGTTCCAAATCACCTAACGAAGCTATTCGAGCCATAAAATCCGCATTCCGAGGTCGTTTACCAATAAGTCAACTCTGATTTGACTTTCTCAACTATTAGGCTACTTCAAAAGGATAAATGCCTAAACTCTCACCATAACTACTCCGGACCCAAACCAACTGATCCAAAACATCAAAAACAAGATAGAGTTACATAACAAATGCAGAAATAGGGGAAATGGGGTAAATCTCACGGAACGACCGGTCGGGTCGTTACATCCTCCCCCTCTTAAACAAACGTTCGTTCTCGAACGGGTCTATAAATATACCTGGAGCCTTGAATAAGTGAGGATATCTGTCCCGGATCTCCCGCTCGGTCTCCCAGGTGGCATCCTCCACCGACTGCCCTCTCCCAGGTGGCATCCTCTACCTCATATGACATATCACCCTCGAGCTGAACCGTGCTGAAGTCCAAAACATGGGAAGGGTCACCAACATACTTCCGGAGAATCGAAACATGGAATACTGGACGAATACTCGATAAATTGGGAGGCACAGAATGCCTATAGGCCACCTCCCTTACCCTCTGAAGTACCTCAAATGGTCCAATGAACCTGGGACTCAGCTTTCCTCTCTTCCCAAATCTCATAACACCCTTCATGGGTGATACCTTCAGCAACACCTTATCCTTAACCATGAAAGACACATCTCGGTCCTTCCGGTCCGCATAATTCTTCTGCCTAGACTACGCCGTGCGAAGCCGCTCCTGAATCAACTTTGCCTTACTCAAAGCATCCTGAACCAAGTCTGTGCCCAATAGCCTAGCCTCGCCCGGCTCAAACCAACCAACCGGAGATCTACACTTCCTACCATACAAGGCCTCATACGGAGCCATCTGAATACTCGACTTATAGCTGTTATTATATGCAAACTCCGCCAGTGGCAGAAACTGATCCCATGAAACACCAAAGTCAATCACACAACCACGCAACATGTCCTCCAAAACCTGAATGGTACACTCCGACTGCCCGTCAGTATGAGGATAAAATGTTGTGCTCAACTCAAGTTGAGTACCCAACTCTCTCTGCACGGCTCTCCAAAACTGGGACGTGAACTGAGTGCCTTTGTCGAAAATGATAGAAACTGGAACCCCATGCAAATGGACAATCTCCCTGATATAAATCTCATCTAACCTTTCCGATGAATACTTAGTACCAGCAGGAATGAAGTGCGCGGACTTGGTCAGCCGATCGACAATAACCCATATAGCATCAAACCTCCTCGAAGTCCATGGGAGTCCAACTACGAAGTCCATGGCGATCCGCTCCCGCTTCCACTCCGGAATATCAAACCTCTTAAGCAATCCACCCGGCCTCTAGTTCTCATACTTGACCTGATGACAATTGAGACACCGAGCCACAAACTTCACAAAATCCTCCTACATTCTCCTCCACCAATAATGCTTCCTCAAATCCTGATACATCTTTGCGGCACCCGGATGGATGGAATACAGCAAACTATGAGCCTCTGCTACAATCAAATCTCGTAGTCCATCTAAATTGGGCATGCAAGTCCGGCCCTGCATCCTCATGACCCCATCATCACCAATAACCACATCTCTGGCATCACCGTGACGTACCCTGTCATGAAGAACAGGAAAATGTGGATCATCATACTGGCGTGCTCTAATCTGATCGTAAAGAGAAGACTTGGAGGCTACACAAGCCAACACCCGCGGGGGTTCTGATAGATCCAATCTCACCAAATGACCTGCTAAGGCCTGAACATCAATAGCTAATGGCCGCTCTGCTACTGGAAGGTAAGCTAAACTCCCCAAACTCTCTGCTCTGCGACTCAAGGCATCAGCCACTACATTGGCCTTCCCCGGATGATATAAGATAGTGAGGTCATAATCCTTGAGGAGCTCTAGCCATCTCCTTTGACACAATTTCAAGTCCTTCTGCCTCAGCAGATACTGCAAACTGCGATGATCAGTGAAAATCTCACTCTGCACTCCATACAGATAATGCCGCCAAATCATCAAGGCATGAACAGTGGCAGCTAACTCAAGATCGTGCACTGGATAATTCTTCTCGTGCACCTTTAACTGTCTAGACGCGTAGGCAATCACCCTACCATCCAGCATCAATACCGCTCCCAAGACAACTCTAGAAGCATCACAATAAACTGTGTAAGAACTCGAACGAGCCGACAAAACTAGTACTGAAGTTGTAGTCAATGCTGACTTGAGCTTCTGAAAGGTCTCCTCACACTCATTAGACCATCTGAATAGAGAACCCTTGTGGGTCAATCTGGTCAAAGGCGAAGCAATCGAAGAGAATCACTCCACAAAGCGACGGTAATATCCCGCCAAACAAAGGAAACTCCTAATCTCTGTAGCTGAGGACGGTCTGGGCCAACTCTGCACCGCCTATATCTTCTTTGGATCAACCTGAATCCCCTCACTGGACACCACGTGCCCCAAGAAAGCTATTGATCCCAGTCAAAACTCACACTTGGAGAATTTTCCATAAAGCTTCTCCTCCCTCAATCTCTATAACACAACTCTAAAATGCTGAGCATGCTCTTCCTGGCTACGAGAATAAACCAGGATGTCATCAATGAACACAATGACAAAGGAATCAAGATAAGGCTGAAACACGTTGTTCATCAATTACATGAACGTAGCTGGGGCATTGGTCAGCCCAAACGACATAACCAAGAACTCATAATGACCATACCTGGTCCTGAAAGCAGTCCTCGGGATATCAGAATCCTGAATCCTCAACTGATGGTATCAAGATCTCAAATCAATCTTGGAAAATACTCTGGCTCCCTGAAGCTAGTCAAACAAATCATCAATACGGGGCAAGGGATACCGGTTCTTCACCGTAACCCTATTCAACTGCCAATAATCAATACACATATGCATGGACCCATCTTTCTTCTTAACGAACAACACCGGTGCACCCCAAGGTGACACACTAGGCCGAATGAACCCTTATCCAGGAGCTCCTGAAGCTGCTCCTTTAAATCCTTTAGCTCCGCTGGAGCCATACAATATGGTGGAATAGAAATAGGCTGGGTGCCTGGCACCAGGTCATTACCAAAATCAATATCCCTGTTAGGTGGCATGCCTGGCATGTCTGCAGGAAACACATTCAGAAAATCACGGACCACAGGAACTGAATCAATAGCGGGAGTCTCACCACCGCCATCCCTCACAAAGGCCAAATAAGATAAACACCCCTTTTTAACAATGCGTCGAGCCTTCCGGTAAGAAATCACCTTGCTAGGCATATACTCGGAAGAACCTCTCCACTCAACCCTCGAACATCCTGGCATAACTAAGGTCACGGTCTTAGTGTGACAATTAAGAACATCATGGCATGGAGATAACCAATCCATTCCCAATATCACGTCACAATCGACCATGCTGAGTAACAGTAGGTCCACTCGGGTCTCCAAACACCTAATAGATATAATGCACGATCGATACACACGGTCCATAACAACAGTATCGCCCACCGGAGTCGACACATGAACAGAGGTGACTAGAGACTCACGGGGCACATCTAGAAAACTGGTAAAATATGAAGAAACATAGGAATATGTGGAACCAGGGTAAAATAAAGCCAAGGCATCACGACAACAGACCGAAACAATACCTGCAATCATGGCATCTGAGGCCATAGTATCCGACCTGGCAGGAAATGCATATATACGAGCATGACCTCCCCCTGATCGACCTCCCCCTCTATGGCGGCTCTAGCTGACTGACCACCACCCCTGGCGGCCTGGGCGGGTGGTGAAGTGACTGGATCTGAAGCTGAGGGTTGGCCCCTCTGCTAAGAAGATCCACCAGAACGGCGGGGACACTGCCTCCACCCGTGCCTGAACTATCCGCACTCAAAACAACTACCTGGAGCTGGAGGTGGGGACTGATAGAAACCCCTAGCACCTGCACGTCCACTGGAAGACTCCTGAATAGATGAACCCTGAACTGGAGGTGCTCAAGCTTCACTTTAAGCTGGGAGGGCACCAAATGAAGTACGGCATGACCGAGAACCACGGGGACCCTGCCCCGCAGATGCACCACTATAAACTGGGCGGCCTGACTGAGGAGGCCTGAATGGATGGCCCCTACCCTACTGAATTTGTTCCCTGAAGGGAGCACCACTGGAACTGCCCGAACCACGAGGCCTCTTGGCCTACCTCTCATCCCGCTCCTGGCAGCGAACAAACTTAATATCTTGAGCTATGTCAACAACCTGCTCGAATGAACCACCCGATGCTCTCTCTCGAGTCATAAACAACCGAAGCTGATAAGAAAGACCTCTACGAACCTCCTCACCCTCTCCCTGTCAGTAGGGATAATCTCAGAAGCATGCCTAGCCAACTCAAAAAATCTCATCTCGTACTGAGTGACTGATAACTCTCCCTGACGCAGCTGCTCAAACTGCCTACGCTGCTCCTCTCTGTGGAACTGAGGAACATACTTCTCCAAAATGATTGCGGAGAAATGTTGCCAGGTAAGAGGTGCTGAACCAACCGGTCTATGCCTCTCGAAAGGCTCCCACCAAGTAAAGGTAGCACCCACAAACTGAAAGGTAACAAATGAGACCCCACTGGTCTCCAGAATACCCGCAGTGCGCAGTATCCTCTAGAACCTATCTATAAATCTCTGAGCATCCTCGCCCTTTGTACCGCTAAAAGTCGGAGGCCGAAGTCGGTTGAACCTCTCCAATCTGCGTTGCTCGTCCTCAGGCATAGCAGGGATCACATAATCCTGAATCGGAGCAGCTGGCTGAGCTGGGGCTGCTCCCGGTGGCTGAATACCCTGTGCAGCCTACTCAGGTGCCCGGGCAGCTGGAGTCTGATTGCCTACCCCGACCTGAGCTGTGGTGGTAGAAGAAGACATGGCAACGGCCAGAGCCAAACCGGTGCATACTGACAATATATGAGACAGGGCCTCCTGGAGACCCGGAATAACCATAGGCATTGCTGGTGCCTAAACCTGTCCCGCTGGGACACCATCGGCGGGAACATGATCATGATCAATAGAGGGATCCTGAGGTACTACTCCGGCTGCTGCGCGGGCTAGCCCCCTACCTCTACCACGGCCTCGACCGCGGCCTTGACCTCTCGCTGGTCTAGCCGGTGACTGGTCACTCTGATCGGTATGGTGTGTCCTCACCATCTGTGAGTGAATGAAACAACGTAAGTTCAAATTTCAAGAACCAATAGACCAGCACGAAAGAGTTCAGGAAAGATAGAATGTTTCCTAGAAGTTCGACAGCCTCTCGAAGATAAGTACAGACGTCTCCGTACCGATACACAAGACTCTACTAAACCTGCTCATGACCGTCGAGTCCTATGTAACCTAGGGCTCTGATACGAAACTGTCATGACCCCAAATCCTAACCGGCCGTGATGGCGCCTATCGTGGAACTAGGCTAGCCAACTACCGCGTGTTCACATTTCCTTTTGAAAATCCCATTTAAGTTTCAAGCAATTAATAGCAATATATAGAAAGTTCTTAATATAATAGGCAAATTTTATATACAGTACTGCCATCCCCAAAATCCGGAGCCAACATGTCATGAGCATCCAGTGAAATAAGCCAAAATAAAGTATTATGATACAAAAATATGAATCAAAGATAAATACAACGGGAAGGGAAAGTAGAGATGCTGCGAACACTGAACAACTACCTCTATATCCCCACGATCCGGATCTGCTGCGATATATATATAAAAGCTAACGCTCGATATCTACTCCTGAATCTGCACACAGAGGTGCATGGAGTAATATGAGTACGCCAACTCAATAGTAATGGAAATAAATCAAGTCTAAGTAGCAAGGAATCACATAAAAATCAATGTCATAAAGTCACAATATACATAGCCTTACTTTCCAATAGTATACATAGATATACGAAATCGTCATGCCTTAGAAATCAACTTCACAAAAGTCCTTAAATCAATTCACATTTTTAACAACTTTAAAACAAGGATTTGGTATGCAAATGAATGTAGTAAAATCATAAGTATCCCCTCGAAAAAAAACATGTTTCATAATCAGCCCCTCGGGCATGCCTCACAATCCCTCAGTACCTCACAATCCTTCAGCACCTCACAGCCACTCATGCCTCCCAATCACTCAGTCACTCGCACTCGGCGCGCTCACTGGGGGTGTGTACAGACTCAGGAGGGGCTCCTTCAGCCCAAGCGCTAATATCACTCACCACCTCACCATCACTCTTTGCCCTCGCCCACACTCGGTGGAACCACTCGAAAAGCCCCTCGGGCGAAGTAATAGAACGGTGTACTCGACCCGAAAACATCATTTTAAATGCCCATGTAGTGTAAATCAGGCTGAGTTTCAAATAAAACAGTATGCACAATGATTCCGAGTAAAATCATTAACAGGTAGTGAGGAAAAAAGCACTAAAACGCCCTGAAAGGGGTCTAAACAGATCGGCACGAGGCCCCAAACACGGCTTACAACCCAAATATTTAACAAATATTTAGAACATAATTTAACATAATATTTTGAGTAAATATGCAACTCATTAGTTGCCGCGGAGAGGACCTAGTCCAATACAAAAATTCAGTACGCGCCACATACTCGTCATCCGACATGTGCGCCTTTCTAAAAATCAGTGAGAAGATAATGCAGTTCGGGGTTCCACACCCTCAGGACAAGATTTAAGACCATTACTTACTTCTACCCCGCCGCGACACTAGTCCGCTATGCCTTTGTCCCTCAAATTGGCTCCCGATTGCTCTGAATCTAGCCAAAACCAGTTCAACATCATTAATAAATACTCAAGGAACACAATACAATCAAAAATTATCAATTAAATCAAAAATCTTGAAATTCGACCAAACCCGAGCCCCGAGCCCACATCTCAGAACCCAATAATTTTTACATCATTAGAAACCTCGTCCTCCCACGATTCTATACATACCAAGAACACTAAAATTCGACCACAATTGCCATTCCAAAACCTCAAAAGAAATCTCAATTCTTTCCTCCCATTTTTCAAACTTTTTCCTACCCAAATCCTTAAATTTTAAAGACTAATCTTAACAAAATAGCATAGGAACGGGATTAACAACCAAAGAACTTACCTTTGCTGAATAATTTTGAAATTCTCTCTCAAAACCACCTTCAATGGACTCCTCCCTCATGCAAATTGATGAAAACTAATAAATTTCGCGGAGGGGTCCTTTTTATACTGTTCTGCACAGTCATTTCCGCACCTGCAGTCCCAGGGTGCGCACCTGCGAGACTTACTTAATTGGCCAATTCTCCCGCATGCGACCACCTTTCCGCACATGCGACATCGCAGGTGCGATGCACCTTCCGCACCAGCGACATCGCAGGTGCGACAAACCCCTCGCACCTGAGGACCATTCCCTACTCAGGCAAAACTCGCACCTGTGACCTTTCTCTCCGCTCCTGCGCAACCGCACATGCGACTCCCCTTCGGCACGTGCGAAAACACTAGCAAACCAGCACAACAGATTTCCAAAAATCACTCAAACTTCTCGTCAACCATCCGAAATCAATCCCGAGCCCCTCGGGGCCCCAACCAAACATAAAACCACACCCCGTAGTATTATTCCAACTTAGTCGAGCCCTCGAAACACCAAAAACAACACGGAAACACAAAATTTTCATAAAATTCAAGCCTAGGAAGTTGAAACTCCTAAAATTCGCCAACTACGCCGAAACCAACCAAAACACCTCCAATTAACCTGAACTTTTACGCACATATCCCAAAATGACATTACAAAACCGTTCCAATTCTGGAATTCCATTCTGACCTCGATAGCCTATTTTCTACTGCCCACCGGAAATCGCCAAAAACTAACTTTCACCAATTGAAGCCTAATTCTACTCCGGACATCACAAAAATATTCCGAACACACTCCCAAGTCCCAAATCACCTAACAAATCTATCCAATCCATAAAATCTGCATTCCGAGTTCGTTTACCAATAAGTCAACTCACAGTTGACTTTATCAACTATTAGGCTACTTTTAAAGGCTAAATGCCTAAACTCTCACCATAACTACTCTGGAACCAAACCAACTGATCCAACACATCAAAAATGGAATATTAAACTGTCGTATTTACTTAGCGGATGTTATTCAATTTTTATGTAATAAAGTGAAAGGTAACGATTTCAAAAAATTCTAAAATAGGAAATTTAACTTAACCATTTAATGATTGGCTTGCCTGGCGGCGCCATCACGACCTTATGGATTTTGGGTCGTGACATGGTATCAGCTGTGCATCAATGGCTTGTGACTTCCATGGATGAGATGTGATTGTTTGATGGTGATAATGGACCAGTCTGGAGGACTTGAGGCCGGATTCATTATGTGGCTTGAGGGCTAAGATTTCGATTATGTGAGCCGTGCATTTGGGGACTTATATGTCCGTTTGTGTTCTTATTGATGAGAACTGGTGACTAGATGGCTATGTGGTGAGTGTGATTTGATGGTTAGCTGTGTTCAGATTGTTTGATTGTGACAAAAGGGTTGGGTATAAATGTGGCAAGTACTATCGAGTGTTTGATTTCTGTCTCGGTTTGGTGTATGGTTTTGGATTGTGAGTGTACACGAAGACCTCTCATGTTGTGTAGTTGTGGAGTGAAGCGGATATTTCAATTGGGTTATGAGTTCCTGGTGATGTCTTTTGGGCTGATCATTACCCAGTAGCGTTCATGTATTTTATTAACGGTATATTCCAGCCGTATTAACACTCCTTGTTATTGTATTCATTGATGGCGTCCTAGCATATTCGCGTAGCCAGGAGTAGCATACTCAATATTTGAGGATGGCATTATAAGGATTCAGGGAGGAAAGACTCTATGCAAATTTCTCCGAGTATGAATTTTGCTCGGTTCAGTAGCATTCTTGGGACACGTGGTGTCCAGTGAGGGTAACTATGTGGTAAGACATGTGTGGGTAGAGCTTCCAACAACTCGAGATTTCTTTGAGCACCGCTCTACTGTTAGTTCTGCCATCAGCTTCAGGTTCTTACCGCGTATGGTGATGCCTCGAGGGTAGGAATTTTTTATGTTTAGATGCAGAAGGTGTAGTGATTGCGCAAGAGTTATGGTGTTCAGAAGTGTATAAAGAGAGATATCAGTTTGAGGCTAAGCGGGCAGGGGTATCTCCTGCAGATTGTCTTTGGGTGTGTGATCCTTATGATGTTATGTAGTAAGTTTTCTTCTACGAGTAAATGATATATGTTGTAATTTGAGTTTAGATCGCTTGTGGAAGTTTGCATGAATGTTACAATGGTGGATGAGAGATTCGTAGATGACTTGAGTTGTTAGACGGGTTGTGTTAGTGTCGGCATTGTGAATTATTGTTGTCTTGATCATTGGCTTTTAGACAAGTGGGGGAGTCTGTTAATGATAATTTGATTGCACGATTATGTGTGGTATTGGTTTCAGTTTGAGGTATATTGGTGGATCAGTTATGACCTGCAGATGTGGGTCTGGGAATGACTCGAGTAATGAAAATTTCTTCGATACAGGTTGTAATGTACTTGATCGGGTAAATTAATTCTAAGGAATGATTGAGAGGTAATTGTAAGAGGTGTAGTGTGTGCATTTTATGAAATTGCATGTGGCTTCAAGTGAGTGGATTACTTTCCTAGTATGTTAGTGTGCAAATCGGTCAGGTCGATTCTGCCTAATTGGTCAGTGTGATTGAGATTTACGTTGGAGGGTGTCAAGACTCGTGGAATTTCTACATCATCATGGATTCTACATATCAGTATCAAGAAGGTGAAGGTAATGGCTTTAGATTCGCGGGAAGTCTCTTTAGTGTACGCATTTTTGATGTGGTGCTTTTGGGGATATTTGAGAGAGTATTTAGCGGCTTACGAGCTTTATACGGTATATTTTTATGCTTGGGACTCGTGTGGCGAGTCTGCGCTGCGAATTGAGGTATCACGGCAAGGAGAAGTATCAAATTTGAAGGTAAGTCAGAACAAACTGGGGTAAGCAGGACAACTTGGTGGTAGGTCGGATCGGCATGGTAAGGGATACGATTAGTTCTTTGGTTATTTATGTGGCAACAAGTTTTTACAGGTTTTTCTTAGCAACGCTCTTGGAGTTTTGGTGGCCTGCGTAGCTTGGTTGAGTTAGAAGGATTCAGTCCTGACGGTTTTGTGTTGCACAAATGGGATTTCGGATAGTTCCTGATGGTTTCTACCATGGTTAAAGATGCATATTTTCCTCTAGCGTGAGGTGCAAGTGATGTACAATGATTTCGCTTCTAAATGGGATCAATAGAAAGTTCTTCTCTAGTTGGGTACGTAGTAGCTTGTGGCTCGAAAGGGATCAGGAAGTTCTCATATTTATCATAGGATGGAGTGGTATATGCGATATGTGTGTAGGGTTGGGATTTGCATGTGTGAGGTCACGGTTCAAATCTGGAAGGAAGGCCATAAATCCCTGGGCAGCATGGATAGTTTCAAATGACTAGGTGGATGATATCACTGTTGGATGGCTTGATGAGGGTGTACATTTTAGAAAGGTCATGTGTGGAGTTAAGGGCACTTCATTGGTAGTTCGACGCGTTCTTGTTGGATTCGACTGCTGATATTCAAGGTTGCTTCGTAATACGGAAGAATTATAGGGGTATCCTCGTGGAATGATTGAGTATTTGGGATGTGTCATGTATTCGAGCGATGGAGTTGAGATCAGATACAGTAATTTGTGCGCTTCATGGACTTCAAGACTGAGAGTTCTCATAAACAAGTTATTTTGAGGTAGTGAACTGCGAAGATGCGAGCATAGCTAGTCGGATGTTAGTATGTACCATGATTCGGTCATTGTGAACTTTTTGGTAAGTTATCTATCTGTTGTGGGTGGCCAGGGTTGATTCAAGGTTATTGGTAGGCCAGTAGGAGTGTGTGCTATGCACCGGGTCAGAATTGTTGGCTCCAAATTTCTATTATTGAGGAATGTACCATTCGATTATGATTGAGTTATTCATGTTCAGGAGTGATCCATGAGTTACCCTTCGGTGTTGTGAGGAGATGTGATTTTTTGTTATATACACATATGGTGCGGTTCTAATTGGGCTTTATAGCTAGATTTGAGTAAGGTAAGTAATTGGGTATTACGGGATTGAGACGTGTTGGTTATGTACCTTCTGATTCGTGTGGCATGGTACCGTCCGATTTCCCCGTGGTTATGGAAATGAACTTTGAGTACTTGATGTCAAATTTGGAATGGTTATTGATTTTGGGCAAGGTGTCTTGAAATATTTCATGTGGACCAGCATTTGGATGAGATCGCGCAGTGTAGCAAGTTATGTGGGGGTATGACATTTGGTGTCGGATTCGTGTGTTTTGATTTTTCACAATGTGTTCCAGGCTTTTAGCATGACGTTGTGATGGTAATTGTTAATGGCGGGATGGCCCTCTCATGTGAATCTTTTATATAATTTGATTACATTGGGATATTGCTATTGAATGCACAAATTGCACAGGTTATGGCTTTGAATTGTATTGATGTGTCATGTCATCAGAGTGGTCGTGTTGGATGAGAAGAGGCCATTGGACCTAGAATGAATACTGTCATAATTCTCTACAGCATAGTTGGAAGGATAAATATCGGGAGTCGGTTTAGGAATCTGCTATAATTCCTATTTGGGAAGGGGGAGGTTCATGTCTGACTGATCGGATGAATGATTGCTAGTTTCTACGTGTTTCTTTCCTCGTCGGCAGTATATGAAAGTGTTAGAGCGAGGCTTTCTCGATAAGAGGTTATGTACCGGTATTGGGTTGTTTTGAGCAGCTATTGTGATTAGGTATCGCTCTGGGTGTTTGAGTCATGCGGTGTTTTATGTGATTTTATCTGGGGTGCGTATACGGCTTGATTCAGCATGTTCATACTTGTTCAATTTATAGTTATGAAATTTTGATCTTTTATATTATTTCAGAAGTGGGAATTTGGTTCTAAGGTTTATGGGTCAGGATTGGAATTCGAAACTTTAACTGTGTTGTGCTATATGACCTATATAGGATAAGGTGATGTGGGATCGCCCCCGGGTATGTGCATGGTAGGCTACGTGGCAGTTTGATGGTGTTGGAGAACTACTCTTGGCTCGTTCGAGGAAGAAGTATGTTTAAGTAAGGAGGATGTAACTACCCGGCCGGTTGTTCTTAGAGTTTAGCCCCGTTTCCCCCGTTTCTGTTTCATTATATGTGGTTCAACTTCATTTGTGTGTGCTGGGTTGGTTGGTTCGGGTTCGGAGTGGTCGTGGTGAGAAATGAGACACTTAGTCTCTCAACTTGGTTCAATAGTGGAAAAGTCAACCAGACTTGGTAAACGACCTCGGAATGTGGTTTTTATGGCTCGTATAGCTTCATTAGGTGATTTTGGGACTTAGGAGTGTGTTCGGAATGGAGTTTTGATGTCCGGTGTAGAATTAGGCTTGAATTACGAAAGTTAGTTTTTTGCGATTTCCGGTCGGCAGTGGAAAATAGGCTATCGGGTCGGAATGGGATTCCAGAAGTTGGAGCAGGTTCGTAATGTTATTTTTGATATGTGTGCAAAATTTCAGGCCAATCAGATGTGTTTTGGTTGGTTTCGGCATCATTGGCGAAATTTAGAACTTTCAAAGCTCATAGGCTTGAATTTGATGTATTTTTTGTGTTTTCGTGTTGTTTTTGGTGTTTCGAAGGCTCGACTAAGTTTGAATGATGATATAGGGTGTGTTGGTAGGTGAGGCTGAGGTTCCGGGGGCCTCCGGTGAGTTTCGGGCGGTTAACGGATCGATTTTTGGTTTTGGAACTTGGCTGGTTTGCTGGTGTTTCTGCAGCAGAGTTTTACCCTATGCGTTCGCGGAAGAGGGCTCGCGTTCGCATAGAGTGTTTGGTGGAAGGGGGCCAGTTTTTCAATGCATTCGCGGGCGAAGTGGTGCGAACGCGCAGTGTTGAGCAGGGTGGCCATCGCGAACGCGGGGGTGTGTGTGCGTTCACGTAGAGTAGGAAGCACCTGAGGACCCCAGGCCCATTGGCCTGTGCGATCGCAGGAGCCCATGCGTTCACGAAGACCTGGGGTGATGGATTAGTGCGTTCGCATAGAGTAAAAATTAGGGGCCTATTGCATTTTTCTATGCGAACGCGGTCAATGTGATGCGTTCGCGATGAAGAAAAGTCTGGGCAGACAGTTTAAGTTCTAAATTCGGGGGTTCTGGGCCATAACTCAATATTTCATTAGAGAGCTCGGGGAGAGGAGATTTTGGACGAGATTTTTAGTGGGGTTCTTGTGGTAAGTGTTCTTCAATCATTTTTGATTCAATTTCATGAATTTGTCTTGATTTTCACCATGCAATTTGAGGAATTAAAGTAGAAAAGTTGGGAAAAATGGGAGGAAAAATTTGGAAAATTATTTCGGTGATTTGAGTGGGCAATTGTTGTCCGATTTTAGTGTTCTTTGTATGTATAGAATCGTGGGAAGACGAGGATTCTAGTGATGTAAAGTTTATCGAATTCCGAAACGTGGGCCCGGGACTCGGGCTTCGGCGAATTTCGAGATTTTTGTATAAATTGATAGTTTTCGGTTGGATTGTGTTCCTTTAGCATATATTGATGATGTTAAACTGGTTTTGGTTAGATTCGGAGAAATCGGAAGCCAATTTGAGGGTCAAGAGCAATGCAGACTAGTATTGTGGCCCGGTAGAGGCAAGTAATGGCTATAAATCTTGTCCTGAGGTTATGAAATCTCGGACTCCATATTTCTCACTGTTCTTAGAATGGCGCACATGTGGGATGACGAGTATGTGGCACGCACTAATTTTTGGATTGGACTTGGTCCTCTCCGAGACAACTATTGGGTTGCGTATTTTACTCTAAATCATATGTTAAATTGTGTTCTAAAGACTATTGCTATAATTGGTCTATAAGCCATGTTTGGGGCCTCGTGCCGACTTGTTTAGACCCCTTGGGGGATTTTCACTGCTATTTCCTCACTGTTGATTTATGATTTACACTCAGTCATGTTGTGCTTAACTGTTTTCGGAACTCAGCCTTATTTACACTATATTGAGATATAAAATGATGTTTTAGGTCGAGTACCCCGTTTTACTGATACGCTTGAGGGGCTTTTCAGAGGTTCTGACTGAGTGAGGCCGAGGGCCTGATTGTGAGGATATGATACGCCACGAGGTGGTTTGATATTAGCGCTTGGGCTGAAGGAGCCCCTCCGGAGTCTGTACACACCCCAGTGAGCGCATGTACCTACTGAGTGCGAGTGCCGAGTGCCGAGTGACGAGTGATTGGGAGGCATGTGTGATTGTGAGGTATGACCGAGGGGCTTATTATGAGTGACTATGAGGTATGTCCGATGGGCTGATTATGAGTGACTGTGAGGCATGCCCGAGGGGCAGTTTCTGATACATGTTTTTGTCCGAGGGGCTACTTATGATTTTACCACTTTCACTATGAACTTATGAAATATGTTTTGCCCGAGGGGCCCTTTTTTAAAAAATGATTTTCAGCATTTTTACACTAAACTTCTTGAAAGTTATGATGAAACTATTGGCAAGTATATTTCCAAATGATTTTTTACTGAAATCAGCTCTTAAGCGTGATGATTTAACGTATACATTGTTGGAAAGAAAGGTTCTGCTTATTGTGAATTGACGAATTGATTTTTATGTATTTCTTGCTGCTCTGACCTGATTTATTTTCATTACTTCTGAGGTGGCATACTCACATTTGTGACGACCCAAAATCCATAGGTCGTGATGGCGCCGGACACCACTGTCAGGCAAGCCAAAACCTTAATTAGTTGAAATACATTCATGTTTTAACATTTTCGAAACCGTTACCTTTTCTTTCATTTCATAATCAAATAGATAAATTTTCGTAAATTAAAATACGACAACAAATAAAATTCTGCTATTTAAAAACAGTGATCTAAAGATTTCACTTGAACAATTTTCCCAATACATATCCCAGAACCCGGTGTCACAAGTACATGAGCAATTTCTAAAAACTTATACAATCACTACAAAGCCTATCCGAAATACAACTCGACAAGGAAATTTAAAATGAATAAATACAGTATGAAGGTGACTATGTCGGCTGCTGATCGCCTCTGGATGGTGCAGCTTGCCTAAGTCTCCAAATCCTCCACATTGCTATGAGAGTACTTGTGCAATAAAATGCACAGCAAGTGTAGCATGAGTACAAAAACAACGTGTACTCAGTAAGTCGCCCGCCCAACCTCAAAGAGGTAGTGACGAGAGGTCGAATTACACACTTACTAAAGGTCAATTTAGAATATTTAAGTATGACACTGAGCATGATTATCATAAGCAATTTATTAATATCAGGAATAAATCATTTTCGACTCCGTTCACATTTAACACTTTATATCTTCGTCATATTAATAATAATTAATCAACGTGGTGATTTAATCAAATGACAATTTATCGACGGGAAGGAACAATTTCTTCCGAAATATTTTTAATAACTTCAAATCTCTGTCATTTCAATTGACAACTTAATATTTCCGGCCAGTAATCAAGCAAACTCATAACAACTATGTAGTAAATAGAATGCGCAAGCAAGGCCGACGGTCGTACGGCCCGAACCAACATAAACATAAACTGTGCACTGCCGAGGGTCGAACGGCTCAAACCACAGATGCATCTATCTTCCCACTCCCGAATCGATCATGCGACGTGGTTATACAGAAAATACTAAGGCTAGCCTGCTCGCGAATCATACCTGCGACTCAGGTGCTCGTATGAATATACACAAATATGGGGTCATCCTGCTCGCGAATCATACATGCGACTCAGGCACCCAAAGTTACACATGTCCACACATTAGGTCCCCATTTTATCAAGAAAGTCGTTTTCTCAGGAAAGTGGTAAAAATCCTTCTTAAAGGAACATGAAATATAGTTCTTAACTCCTTGTTTTTAAACTCATTTGCCAATTTTAATGATATTCCATAATTTACCCTACTAGGTGTGCAATTATCCACAGAGGAAATAAATTCTCTATTAGATGATTAAAATAATGAACTCTAGTCTTCTTCAGATATTCAATTACAATTTCGATTATATTAGCGGTTTAATATTACAGGCAGGGTTACAGGTACAACATGTAAGACATGCTAGTGGGTCCTAGACTACCCTGACATGGCATAATAGTAGCTACGCACGGACTTCCGACACCTCGTGCGTACGTAGCCCCCGAAGATAATAGCATATACTTAATTAATTCACCTAGGGGGACGATTCCCCCTCACAAAGGTAGAAAGGAGACTTACCTTGCTCCGAAATTCCTTAACCGGCCTCCAAGCCCTTTCTGATGACACCAAATGCCGCACAACGCTCCAAAACTATTCAAACAACGAAAACCAATGAAAATATACTCTAATATTTGGACCAAGTCCAAATCATATACTTTCCCAACTCTGCTCAGTGAAATGACTAAAATGCCCACGGGCCCAGGTGCCCGAAATCCAAATTTTCTCAAAGATATACCCTACCCATAGCATTACTAACTCAAATATACAATTTACTCAAATATTCATACTCAAATCGTGGCTAAAAATCTAAATTTTCAAAATTCTAGGTTTCTTCAATATTTCCCAAATTTTCCTCAATTTCCACTACCAAATCTATGTAATAATCTTGTATTAAATTCAAAAACGTGACGAAATTACTTACCTTGCGATCCTTGATGAAATCCTCTCCTTGAAGCTCCTCCAAATCGCCCATGGCATACAAAATGGATGAAGAAATGATAAATTCTCGCTTAAAAACAATCTGCCTAGGCGCATTTTCCGCACCTGCGACCACCTTATCGCACCTGCGCTTCCGCACCTGCAGCCACCTTATCGCACCTGCGCTTCCGCACCTGCGGTGCCCCTAGCCGCACCTGCGGCCAAAACCTCGCAGGTGCGGATCACGTCAGGTGACAGCAAAAACCAGCCTTCTTCAATTTTAAATATTGATCCGTTAACCACCCGGAATCCACTCGAGGCCCCCGGGACTTCGTCTAATCATACCAACCTGTTCCAGAACATAATGCGGACTTTCTCGAGGCCTCAAAGCACATCAAACAACATCAGAACCTCGAATCGCACTCAAACCCCAACTTAATGATCTTAGAATTTTCTAACTTCTATATCCCATGCCGAAACCTATCAAATCACGTCCGATTGACCTCAAATTTTGCGCACAAGTCATATTCAACATTACGGACCTGCTCCAACTTCCAAAATCATATTCCGAACTGGATATCAAAACTTCCACGTCCGGTCGGATTTCTCAAAACCTTCAAATTTCTATCTTTAGCCAAATGACTTCAAAATGACCTACGGACATCCAAATTCACTTTCGATCGCGCTCCCAACTCCAGAATCACCATACGGGGCTATTCCTAGACTGGGAATTCCAAAAGGACATCTACATCACTAAAATGGGCTTCAAGCCAAACTTAGGAAATTTCTTCAAAAATGCCGACTTCCACAATATGCATTGAAACTCCCCCGGGTTATCCAAAACCCGATCCGGACATACAACCAAGTCCGGAATCATCATACGAAGCTGCAGGAACCCTCAAATACTGATTCTGAGGTCGTTTACTCACAATTTCAATCTTAGCCCATTTCTCCAACTTAAGGCTTCAGAAATGAGAATTTTATTTCCAAACCAACTCTAAACTTCCTGAAATTCAATTCCGACCACGCCACGGGTCATAATACCTGAAACGGAGCTGCTCACGACTTCAACCCGCTGAATGAAGCGCTAGAACTCAAAACGACCGGTCGGGTCGTTACATTCTCCCCCACTTAAACCGACGTTCGTCCTCGAACATGCTAAGAACTGCTCTGGAGTTACCTGAAACCACTATTTAACATCTCGAGCACCTTCCCGTGCTACCACAACCCAGTCGAGCACAATAGCCTGATCAAATCTGGAGATTTCTTCTTTATCCATATAATAAGCTCAGAATTCATTCAAACACCTAAAATTTCTTTGTCAGGCCTAGTTCCAACATATGAACACTGTATCAACTACCACACGATATAGCCAAAATTCCACGAATCTGATGCTCCCAATGCACCTCATAACAAATATACATGCAACCTGCTATAATGCTGACGATACCATTACAACGGAGGAAATGTGCAGAAATTCATATTCAACTGCAGAGTTAACAAATCCTTGAATACCTCATCTTGACCAGAATCATCACTTTAGTATGAACTTGAATAATGGTGATTGTTCTTTAATATGCACTTCATATAACCTTATTGCACTGATCCCTGATCCGAAAATCTCGTCTCACCTAGTATGAACTGCTCGGACAAAAAATCACCCCACATGACCAATAGTCTCACATGATACCATATTGTGCCAACAGGCCATAACTCGAGCATGATAATAAGAAACGACTCATGAAGGGACTACTCAACTCACGCAACTAATATGAACTTTTCTCAGAAAACAAGAAGTAAAACATAAGAAAATAAATATAGGAACCTTACTGTTCATCACACTGCCGCGGCGTGCAACCCGATCCAAATAACATACCCGTGGCGGCGTGCCACCCTATCCCAATAACATACCCGTGGCGGCGTGCCACCTGATCCCAAATAACATCAACGTGGCAGCGTGCCACCCGATCCCAAATAACATCACCGTGGCGGCGTGCCACCAGATCGAAATAACATAAAACTCACGTAAGAAGACACACAAAGAGCTAAATCGCTCACTACCACAAATATCGAACATCGGTGACAAGCACGCTAAGTGCACAATACAATCCTGGGGAGACTGATAAAGCCGTAGGCTAAAAAATTTTAAGCACAACTGAGGTGCGATATATATATACACTCTGGATCTCGAGATCTATCTTGTCCACATAACATCCCCGCTACGCGGGACCTCAACACATGAGAAATTATTAAGCCGTTTCACAACTCGTACGGCCCAATCACAATAACACATAAATTCGACGAAGACGGAACAACACCCGTTGTTCTAATATCTTTCCATGAAAAAGTGCTCTACTGAAATGAACATGTCTGGCTCATACGGAGCCCATAATCATGTTTAATTCCATCCACAAACATCGAGTCACCTTGATCGCAGCAAACTAAGCTGATAGCCTTTACCTGGGTCCACATTAACCCACTTTCTCTCAAATATGCAAGAACAACCATCATAGCCGGGACAGACACCACACAATCCACAACCAAATGAACTGAACCCCTCTCAGGCATAACTTCTCAAATAAGCAACACTTCACTTCTTTACACTCAGTCCAAATCTTCAATCCATCAACTGACTACATGTCACACTTTACAAAAATCTTTTCGCGGTCATGATTCTACGACCTTCCACACAAGGCAACAAGTATGCACATCAAGAACCCATGACCAGGGTAAAAAGCCTCTTCCACTGAATATCAATCTCAGGTGACACTATAGATAACACCAGCTTACTCTGAACTTCCAAATCACCTTTTTCTTGCTCTTACGAGCTCATGACATGCTTATAAACATCAGACCTAAATCTCGATTCTTACTCCCAGTTACATACTGATTCCTGCACTTAACATACCCATATGAGGTAGAAACTTTTTACTTAGCTTAATTCAAGAGTACCATCTCATCACACGAGTGAATTCCCATTATCACCCAGATCATGAAAATTCTTAAGTAGTAGTCTATACCACCATAACCCCTCCCGGGATTCACCTACACCTGACAGGCCATAGCACTCAAATGCTCCCACATGAAATCTATCACGAAGGCCGACAAGCCCCGCACAAATCGGCACAACCCACATGCATAACTTAATCACACCGAAGGAACTGATCACTGTCGCAAATGTGGCATTTAAATCCTGGCTAATCTATCTATCTTCTTTTAACCATCCTCAATTGCTTCAGGAATAATATCAACTCCCTTCAACTCATAGCAAACTCAACCCTCACTCATCCCGAGTGACCTTGATTCACGAGACTATGCTACCTAAATCCCGCAACCCGTCTCATGCCCTTCTGATAATCTTTCTACAATTTGGAGTTTATTCCTCCCACTCCTCCAATGTTGTCTTGCATGCTGAAACATATCAGAGAACATTCTAACCGTCTTCATTTTTCTCAGAGATTACTCTGCAAAAGCTCGATGCTCGATCATACTGCTGCCTGAAATCCTTAATTGTTGCATTCTTAACTTTTGAACTCACAAAGACCACTACTGAGAGTCACCCACTCTGGCTGGCCCCGAATATAATCAACCCCAAGGCTCTCCTATCACAGGAACACCCCTTTTTTTTTAATGAAAAACGTGACTGAGTCACTATCCTTACGACTCGCCCACACGCCAAAAATCCTCAACCCCATGCGAAGACCATCCTACAACCCAACTGCAAATGGTGGGACTCCCCCACTTTGCGACTACTCGACTTCCGCTTCTTACACCTAGCCTCCTAGAAATGGAACCACCGCCTAGCCTCAGTCTTTGCCAACCGAATTCTTCGATACTTCCTCTCAATACTCTGACCCCACGCAATCGAAGAAACCATAGCACCCACAAGCCTAACACATTCCATTTCATCAATGACGACGACTACACGTCACATGTGTATATCCCATATCACTTGAAGACACCAAGTCTTACTACTTTATCAATACGAACCGAGCCGTTCATACTCCAAATGCCTTCCCTCTGTCGGAACAAAAGCATTCAAATCTCGAAACCATACTCTGAGAAGACCTCCCTTCAAACCATTCATCTTCCCAATATACGAGAAACCGTTCTATCATCATATCAACACCGCACGATAATAAATTGCAACTATCATTACTACCCGAGCACATTCTTAAGGCTCCCAGAAACACAGCTACCACTGAAACAACACATTACCCTTTCACAGGGCCATAACAACAACCACGACCATTTACACATGGGAACATCTCGAATTACATTCGCAGCACCATTTCCATTCCTCAAATTCCTGATCCATAGCAAGCGCTTCGCGACACGTAAGATTGATTATGAATGAACATAAGCATAATCCTCAAAGGAATCAACTCGCACGATGAAGAATCAAAAAAGGAACTACTCCTAACATCCCTGTAGCCTCTCGAAGATAAGTACAGACGTCTCCGTACCGCAAGACTCTACTAGACTTGCTCATGACTCGTAAGATCTACGCGAACCTAGCGCTCTGATACCATGTTGTAACGACCCAAAATCCATAGGTCGTGATGGCACCAGACACCACTATCAGGCAAGCCAAAACCTTAATTAGTTGAAATACATTCATGTTTTAACATTTTCGAAACCGTTATGTTTTCTTGCATTTCATAATCAAATAGATAAATTTTTGTAAATTAAAATACGACAGCAAATAAAATTCTGCTATTTAAAAATACTGATCTAAAGATTTCACTTAAAAAATTTTGCCAATACATATCCCAGAACCCGGTGTCACAAGTACATGAGCAATTTATAAGAATTTATACAATCATTACAAAGCCTGTCCAAAATACAATTGGAAAAGGAAATTTAAAATGAATAAATACAATATGAAGGTGACTCTGTCGGCTGCGGATCGCCTCTGGATGGTGTAGCTTGCCTAACTCTCCGAATCCTCCGCATTGCTATGAAAGTACCTGTGCAATAAAATGCATAGCAAGTGTAGCATGAGTACAAAAACAACGTGTACTCAGTAAGTCACCCGCCTAACCTCATAGAGGTAGTGATGAGAGGTCGAATTAGACACTTACTAAAGGTCAATTAATAATATTTAAGTATGACACTAAGCATGATTATCATAAGCAATTCATTAAAATCAGGAATAAAACATTTTCTACTCCGTTGACGTTTCACACTTTATATCTTCATCATATTAATAACAATTAATCAACATGGTGATTTAATTAAATGACAATTTATCGATGGGAAGGAACAACTTCTTCTGAAATCTTTTTAATAACTTCAAATCTCTGTCATTTCAATTGACAACTTAATATTTCCGGCCAGTAATCAGGCAAACTCATAGCAACTATGCAATAAATAGCATGCGCAAGCAACGCCGAGGGTCGTTCGGCCCGAACCAACATAAACATAAACTGTGCACTACCGAGGGTCGAACGGCTCGAACCACAGATGCATCTATCTGCCCCGCTCGCGAATCGATCATGCGACACGGTTATACATAAAATACTAAGGCTACCCTACTCGCGAATCATGCCTCCGACTCAGGTGCTCATATGAATATATACAAATACGGGGTCATCCTGCTCGCGAATCATACATGTGACTCAGGCACCCGAAGTTACACATGTCCACACAATAGGTCCCCATTTTATCAAGAAAGTCATTTTCTCAGGAAAGTGGTAAAAATCCTTCTTAAAGGAACATGAAATATAGTTCTTAACTCCTCGTTTTGAAACTCATTTGCCAAGTTTAATGATATTCCATAATTTACCCTACTAGGTGTGCAATTATCCACAGAGGAAATAAATTCTCTTTTAGATGATTAAAATAATGAACTCTAGACTTCTTCAGATATTCAATTACAATTTCGATTATATTAGCGGTTCAATATTACAGGCAGGGTTACAGGTACAACACGTAAGATAAGCTAGTGGGTCCTAGACTACCCGGACATGGGATAATAGTAGCTACGCACGGACTCCCGTCACCTCGTGTGTACGTAGCCCCCGAAGATAATAGCATATACTTAATTAATTCACCTAGGGGGACAATTCCCCCTCACAAAGTTAGAAAAGAGACTTACCTTGGTCTGAGATTCCTTAACCGGCCTCCAAGTGTCACGCCCCAAAATCGAGGGACACGACCGGCACTCAACCGGGTAACCCCAGTCAAGCGGACCTGAATTTGCCTCACCTATCCTATGTACTACCCCGTGATATCAATATACATTACTCATGTGAAGTAGCAATTTGGACTTAAGCATAAACTTACGATTTGATTTCATTTCTACCTTTTCATCAAAACCAACATATGATCCAAATGCTTACAAATTACATACAACATTTACAACGTGGGCCACAATTCCGAACCGTATACTTACTACCCAAAATACACAAGTACATTACCCGCATTTTGTCTACGGAGCCTCTACGATTACAAAATATTTATACAATACTTGCCGACAACAAGGCCCCGGCTATACCTTACATTACATAACATATTCAAAAGGAGATGGCATGAACTACACATAGCCCCGAGAGGAAGTGGGGCTCACCAGTACAGCTGAAAAGAATGAGGAGAAGGCACCACTAACGGCGAGCTGAGCTACCTGCTATGGACCCACCTACATCCATATAAAAGATGTAGCGCCCCCGGCAAAAGGGATGTTAGTACTGTGGAATAGTACTAGTATGTATGAACAAACTTTACTCTAAGTAAGATCAGCAATGCACAGATAAGAGACAGTAATAGAATCAACAAGCATTGCACAGAAACAGAAACAATCAAAATCACAAGTTTCACAGATTCCCCTTTTTCCTTTCCAACAACACCATATTCACAGAAAATTTCATCATAAGGACACAACCTCAGTACAACCAATCACCCATACGATATCAAGTCACATCAGATCATTGCCCAAAAGATGAGTCAAAATAAGACATTTCCACAATCAGTGTAGTATGACTGAATGAACCACAATTCATGTTTATCATATCATTTCACAGCTCTTAGCACTTAATCATATTCACATACTTGGGTTCGCTGCCAATCATTCATACCGGCACATTAGGGTACTTAACCAACCTTACACATGGCAAAACATTTACAAGTAAATCACCTTTCCACAATTCCAAATAGCAAATAGATGAATTTCAGCTAGACAGTCAGAGAGTAGGGAATCATGCCTCAACATATCTAGAACACCCAATTTGCAAATACTCAGACAATTAACACGGAACAAATCAAACAATACACAAACAAGAGACAGTAATAGAACCAATCAATCAATGCACGTGGAAAGAAACAACAAAAATCAACAAGTTTCACAATCTGTCCTTTCCCCTTTCAACATCACTATATTCAATAGTTTCATAGATTTTCATTTCAATAGTGATAATGATCACATTCCATCCTTATTACCTCGGCCACCCTTATTACAACAACCCATCATCCTTGTTACTTCGTGTTGCTGCACGCAACTCGATCCCGCCTGACAATCATATTTCGTAACAACAACCTCAAACCATTAAATTACAAGAATTCTTCATTTCAAGGAACACAAGTTCACATCAACAATTCGCTATTTGAGCTCAAGGCACAATGACTCTCACCAAGAAGTAATTCATGTACACGGTGTTGCCATAATCTTTCAACTCATTTACATCATTTCACAATACCCTTATTTCACTACTTACCACACACGGTTTTTATCCATCAGATACAATCCCACACTTGGGCACATTAACATTATTTCATTCATTTACATACTTTCATATTAATAACCTCGAGAATTTGCGAGCTTTGCACATAATAAGATAGGCACATCAAAACACTTTTCACAATCTCATATAGCACGGTAGTATGACAATCAACTAGGAAAATCAGAGAATAGAATCTTATGTATCAACACATTTGAACAACCAATTCACATATTCTCAAACAAGGTACACATGCCGTATGCTCGGACCCAACAAGAGGATTCTACAAAGGTTAAAGTTAGTCATACATACCTGGGGTCGAAATTCCTTTTTAATTTTTACTCACCAATCACTAAACCGACTAGTACCGTCAATCTAGTTCACAATTAAACATATTCAACTATGAATTGGAAATCATGCATGCAATTTGAACTCTTTTAAGCATTTTATCAAACGCTAAGCGACCCTATTAGATTACCACCCCTTCTTTGTGAATTTTACCCCAACCCTCTCCCCTTTTGCTAGATTAAGTAGATTTATTCACATGCATGCATGGGTTTGACCTCCATTTTCAACAACAATCCTATGTGTTTTATTCCTAATTAAAATCTGAGAACTTTGGGAAAAAATGGGGTGAAGATTTACCTCTTTTAGTGAAGAAGATAACCTTAACTCGATAGATTCTGGGCTTGAGCGACATTGAAGAATCAATTTTGATGTAGAACTTTCACTCTCAAGAACCCTTTCTCCTTTCTCTCTATTTTTGCTCAGAAAATAAGTTAAAAATGAAGGGGAGGGGTGTTTTAATGAACTGGGGTCGGGTTTTAAAATTATAAAAAATAGGAGCCCGACACAAAAATGCGGTCAGGAATGCGATCACATTCCTGACATGAGGTCCGCAGAGTCGACCGCAGAATGGCCCTCCAGGTGGGCAAAAATCGAAAACAATCCGCCCAGGTATGCGACCACTATGCGGTCTGTATACATGTTATGCGATCGCATAGTGAGTCACATAAGCTCCCTCCCTAAAATCAAAGGGCAACAATGCGACAGCTATGCGGTCCGCAGAACCGAAATGCGATCGCATATTTGACCGCATAGTTGTCCTCAAATGGGGCAGTGATCTGCCCGTGTATGCGACCATTATGTTGTCCGCATACACGTTATGTGATCGCATAGTGCGTCGCATAACGCCTACTTTCTGGAAAATTTTATTCTTTAAGTCCCGAGGTACTTTTTACTCAAATTAGGTCCATTTTAAAAGTTTCCACAGTAAAAACAACTCGAGGACTCATTCGGGCATTATTTTGAACTAGAAAATTTTACGGGTCTTTACACCAAGCCCTTTCCGATGACTCCAAATGTCGCACAACGCTCCGAAACTATCCAAACAATGAAAAACCAATCGAAATATACTCTAATATTTGCAACAATTCCACATCATATACTTTCCCAACTCTACTCAGTGAAATGACTAAAATTCCCTCGGGCCCACGTGCACGAAATCCAAATTTTCTCGAAGATATACCATACCCATAACGTTACTAACTCAAATAGAAAATTTACACTAATATCCATGCTCAATTCGTGGCTAAAAATCTAAATTTTCAAAATTCTAAGTTTCTTTTATATTTCCCAAATTTTCCTCAATTTCCACTACCAAATCTATGTAATAATCTTGTATTAAATTAAAAAACGTGAATAAATTACTTACCTTGCGATCCTTGATGAAATCCTCTCCCATGGCATATGAAAATGGATGAAGAAATGACCAAATTCTGGCTTAATAACAATCTGCCCAGGCGCATTTTCCGCACCTGCGACAACCTTATCGCACCTGCGCTTCCGCACCTGCAGCAACCTTATCACACCTGCACTTCCGCACCTGCGGTGCCCTCTAACCGCACTTGCGGCCAAAACGTAGCAGGTGAGGATCACACCAGATGACAACAAAAACCAGCCTTCTTCACTTTCAAATATTGATCTGTTAACCACCCGGAATTCACCCGAGGCTCGCGGGATCACGAATCGCACTCAAACCCCAACTTAATGAACTTAGAATTTTCTAAGTTCTACATCCGATGCCGAAACCTATCAAATCACCTTCAATTGACCTCAAATTTTGCGCACAAGTCATATTCAACATTATGGACCTTCTCCAACTTCCAGAATCGTATTCCGACCTCGATATCAAAATATCCACTTCTGGTCGGATTTCTCAAAACCTTCAAATTTCTATCTTTAGCCAAATGACTTCAAAATAACCTAAGGACATCCAAATTCACTTCCGATCGTGCTCCCAACTCCAGAATCACCATACGAAGATATTCTCAGACTCGGAATTCGAAACGGACATCTACATCACTAAAATGTGCTTCAAGACAAACTAGAAAATTTCTTAAAAAATGTTGACTTCCACAATATGCATCGAAACTCCCCCTGGTTATCCAAAACCCGATCTGGACATACTCCCAAGTCAAAAATCATCATACGAAATTGCAGGAACCAACCCTCAAATCCTGATTCTGAGGTCGTTTACTCAAAATTCTAATCTTAGCCCATTTCTCCAACTTAAGGCTTCTCAAATAAGAATTTTCTTTCCAAACCAACTCTAAACTTCCTGAAATTCAATTCCGACCACGCCCACGGGTCATAATACCTGAAAGGGAGTTGCTCACGACTTCAATCCGCTGCACGCGTCAGCAATTGTGCTCTCTCCTGCTTACTATTATTGAATTTATTTTCTTTTGAGTTATATATTTTATGTAGATGCTCATGACCGGTGACTCCGGGATCTCGGGGGTTGTATTTAATATTCGATATAGCTTTAACTGTTTTAAAAATGTTTAAAAGAAACCTTTATGGGTTATCAATTTAGTAAAGATGTAAATGGAAGCTTATTATGGTTTGAATGTAGTTTTGGCTAGCCTAGTTCAACGATAGGCGCCATCACGACTTGCTTAGATTTGGGGTCGTGACAGAAACCCGATAAATCCTATTTGAGGGCGGATGGACCCAGTATATCTTATTTGAGGGTGCATATACCCGACATATCCTATTTGAAGGTGGACAAACCTGACATGTGGTGCTTGATTTGAAATTACGAAGATTGATGCAGTGCGAAGAGCTTGATATGGTGCAGAGATCTTGATATAGTGCTGGAGTTATAATAACAATATTTAGGGTGCGATGCAAAGAGCATGGTGCAGTGGTGGATATCCATGGTGCGGAGAGCTTGGTGTAATGTCTTTACATTAGCGAATATTCATGCTGTGATACCAAAGATTTGGGAATTTGCATTCTAAAGTTTATTATTAGTAAATTCCTGCATCAACGAAAAGTATAAGTTTCAAAGTATGATTTGTCTTCACTTGACTTGATTCGTTTCTTCATCTTGCAATTTCTGACTTGGTGTTGAGCTTGTAAAATAATGTGCAATTTCATTCAAAAATAGGTAAAGGTTTCCCCTGCATTACTCAAAGAGAATTCGTTAGCATAAAGAAAATGGTTGCCTTGCAAGGAACGTCGAAGTTTTGGCATTGAATATGCATCTTCATGACTACGGCATTTCAAAACTTCTTGATGTGAATATGACAAGAATTTAGCTCAGAAACCTGACTTCTACTTTGCCAAATAATAAGAATCCTTCTGCAAAATCTGCCCCTGTTTTGACTTTTGGGGAAATATTGTTATATTGAGATCGAAACCATATGGCTGCCAACATATCCCCTCTTAAATGGGAATCAGGTCAAAATTTGTTCATTACAAAAATATCAGAAGAATTGCAAAAGAGTAGTATTAAGGATGGGCGGGTGGAGAATGGTTGGGATATGACATCATTCTCAGTCTTCTTGATCTGCTATGCATTTTCTTTTCAAACATCTTGGTGCCAATTTTGATGGATCGCCTTTGACAATGATTGTGCCTGCAATTGAAATTTCGCAATTATTGATTGGTAACTCAGGTTGTATCTTTATATTGCCTTGCTCAATCATGCTTTGTATCTTAAATTTGAGTGCTAAATATTCTTCGGTGTCATGTTCTTGAATGTTTGAATGAAATGCAAAATTCTTGTATGGATCAAAGTTTTGAGGTGGATGCTCAGAGATAAATCCTTTCCTCGGTTGTATAAGACCCTTGGCTTTCAATCTTTCAAGTATGTCAACCAATGGCTCATCCAAAGAAGCGAAAAAGCAGTGATCTATTTTCTTTTGTCGTCGAAGATTATATTGTTCTTGGGGAGATATCTTCTGGATGTTTTGTTGAGAACTTTGCTGGTTATTAGAGTGGAGGTGCATATTGTGGAAGTTGGAAGCAGCATAAGATTGCAACAGTTGGTTATTATCATAGCATTGTGGCTGGTGCATTGTTGTGGCAATCGAGTTATCTTCTTTACTTTTGCTTTGCAGGTTCCCAGATATATCTTGATGGAAGGTTTGGTTAATGTCTTGAGTTGTTGAATTGCCTACAACTTTTCCTTCCTGGATGCCACATTCTAGCTCGTTTCCAATTCGAATCGAATCAAAGAAACTGCATGCACAAGTTGCGAGCAACTTATCAAAATACATGCCTTCTTGAATTTGAATGAAGGTTGAGATCAATTCTCCCTCAGGCAATGGCGGATGTATTTTTGAAGCTTCTAAACTCCACCGTGTGGCATACTCTTGAAAGATTCATGCGGAATTTTCATTACTTTGAGAAAATAAGTCATGTGCCGATCTCATCCGATGTTGAACTCATATTGCTTCACAAAATCGCAAGCCATATCTTTTCCATGTACGCCATTTGCTAAAGTCTTGTCTGGTGTACCAAATGTGTGCTAATCCAGACAAACATTGAATGAATAATCTCATTCGAGTGGCCTCATTATGTCCAATACAAATCAATCTGCTGCAGTAATCCTTTAAATGAGCAATGGGATTGCCCATCCCGTTAAAAGTGTTGAATTTTTGCAGCTTATCCCCCGGCAGAAGCTCAACATATGGACGCAAACACAAATCTTCATATCTTAAACTCTGATAAATTTTAAGATATGAACAACTCTTCTTCAATGGCTTTCCTTAGATTGTGGAGCTCAGTATCCAAATCCTTACGGTTCTTTGGCTGCATTTCTCTTTCACATCTAGCATATTAGCCCACTGCTAATTGGTCTTGCTTGTCTTCCCTAAAAGGAATTGCGACCGTGGAAGGCTTGATATTTGGCATCATCATAACTTGATTGGGAGTGTAGGTTAATGATATTTGCGGAGAGATTGTATAAGTAGGATTTGGGCAAGAAGATATGGTTAAGCAAAATTTTTAATTTGAGCTGGAAGCAGAGGCTATATTTGGAAGAAGGTCGAAAGTGCTTCTCAGATTAACCAACATGTTTCTTCGTACCAAATTTGCCTCGGTATCATCACCTTCTTCTTAGAAATCTTGTCTTGGTATGAATCAGATTTCTTTTACTCAAACTCATCCGCATCTAGGCCAATCACTGTGATTTTGTCAGCCATATCGTCCTTGATGTTTTTTTACGCTTTGATGTTCAACTTAAATCAACCTATTTTGGAAAGAAGATAGATCTAGTCACTATGGAGTAGATAACTATTGAAGGCTAAGGGTAGAATATTTGGGAATACATGCCTAAGAAACCGATCGGGTCTTATAATATTGCACTATTTAAGAGACGCCAAAGATGGGTGATTTTGATATTATAAAATAATTTGTTGGTATTTGGATATAGGAAAGCTTGGAATCAAAATAATTGATAAGGATATGGTAGTCAATTGACATGAAAATACTCTAATTTTTTTTTTTTTTTAGTATTAGCAAATCATAAAGTTGTTGAGGCTTGGAATACGATGTCAATCATTTTGAGACTTATGAGATAGTACGTCGACTCACATGCCAAAACTTAGAACTAACGGGTGCGTGAAGATTAATCTCGATGACCTGGAATAAGACGATACAGACACTTGAATTGAATAGGTAAAAATTTTAGAATGATTTGATGATACAAATTGACCAAATAGTGGCCTTCTATTGCTTGGTAGAGTTACATTTTCTGTTACTTCAAAACAACAAAAGGATATGTATTAGCACTTCAACCAGAACCTGTCTCTTATCTAATGTTTAGAATAATTAATCATTTACATATTAATATTACCTCTTTTAATTACATTAGCATATTATTATACTCATAGGCAACTTATACATGATTCTAGCAAAAATAAAAAAGAACTTCTAACTAATTTCTAAAATAAAATAATCATTTAAATTACATAACTAGAAAGTTATTTTTTCTAGGATAGTGCTTTCTATGGAATTTAATCTAGAAGAGCAGCAAACTCAAAATCATATTTTTGAACATGAAAAGACCACAATAATCACAGAGTTAACTCAGAGGCAGAAAATATTTAGCTAACAAATACACGCTAGATAAAGATTTTAAATTGGTTACTTTGATCAAAGAAAGATACAGATGGTAACACCTTAAAGCAAAAGGTCAATATTAAGAAATGCATAATATTATTACCTATCTATTCATATAAATACTTAGTCGATCTCTTTACTTTCATTTAAATCTTATTAAAACAGAATACCTAAGTTCATGATTTCTACACACCAATCAACTCTAAATCACAATTCACACACATATATAATACAATTCAGTCAAACAAGCGTACAATCATTTCAGACGTTTAAAGAAGAGAAACAAAAATATTTCAGTTACTGGCCTTTTTGCGGGCAGTGAACTAGGGAGAGGGTCTAGGATTTATCGAACTACGACCTCGAACTAACTTCTTTAAACGATTCCGGAAAAATACCAAAACACCTCTGCTTTGACTAAAAATCAACCAATAGAAAACGAGAAATATCAAAATAAAAGCTAGAATTTTTAGAGAGTGCTTTAAAGGAGTAAAAGCGGTAGCGAAAAGCAGTAAGTTTGAGAATCATATGCAGCGATGGACAAAGGTGTTTCTCTAGTTAAAGGGGCGCCTGAAACTCTCAAATTGTAGGGTGAAAAGGGGCGGCTCAGTCCCTTTTTTTTCAACAGCCTCAAAACACCATTTTTATAATGAAACATGTAGGGCTTAATTTATTGGTGGGATTCGAAATTCAAACGGCCATAAGAGCCGTTCTAAAAGTCAAATCAAATCTTTGACAAATCAGTCATTCAGACTTGGAGAATCAAATTATCAAAAGTTTTTTGGCTTCATATGTTGACTGACCCATTGAAGAAGAGAGAGAGTTGAGCGTTTGAGAGACTTGCACAAAAATGGGGCGGACAACCTCTGTTCTTTGCTGAGCATCGATGGATTTTGTATGAAGATGGCAAGACGAAAGAGATAGGTGGAAGAGAGAAGGGTGGGGTAAATGTAACGACCCGACCGGTCATTTTGAGAATTTAGCTCTGTTCGTTGGTGTAAGGTCATGAACAACTTCACATTTGGTATACCGACCTGCGTGCGTTTTTGGATTCAGTTACCGGATAATCCAGAGTCGAATTGGGAGGCAAATTTTGAATTTTGGAAGCATAAGTGATGGAAGTTGACCGGAGGTTTGACTTTTGTGTAAATGGTCTCGGAATGAGTTTTGGGTGTTGTCAACAACTTCGTATGATGATTTTGGACGTAGAAGCGCGTCCGAAATTGGTTTTGGAGGTCCATAGGGTAATTTGAGGTAATTTGGCGAAAGTTAGAATTTTGGTGATTTCGGCCGATAGGTGAAAATTTGATATCGGGTTCGGAATGGAATTCCGGGAATGGATGTAGGTCCGTTGTGCCATTTCTAACTTTTCTGCAAAATTTCACGTTATTCCGAGGTGAATTGATAGGTTTCAGAACGAGTTTGGATATTTGAAGATTTAAAAATTCTTAAGTTTGATTTTGGGGTTGATTCGTCGTTTTAGTGTTATTTTATGTGATTTGAAACCTCGAGCGAGTCCATGTTAGTTACATGACTTGTATCTGTGGTTGGATGTGGTCCGGGGGGCCTCGGGTGTGTTTCGGATAGACTTCGAGTCAATTTTCTCTCTTTTTGCATTGCTGATGCTGTTTTCTGGTTTCCTTTTATGCGATCGCATAGTAGTAGTCGCGATCACGTAGTGTTGCCTTGCCCGGCCCTTTTTTTTATTTCATCGTGTTGGCAACAACTGGTCTGTGGTCACATAGATCTAGCAATTTTATTATCCGCTTTCTCATTCGTCCTTCGTGATCGCACAGTAGAAAGATTGGCTTGAGCCAGAACCTGTTCCTTCTATGCGATCGCAAACAATGCCCTGCATTCGCATATACTTCTTCTCTTCTTCTTTTGCGATCGCACAGTGGTGCACGCGATCGCGTAGTGAAATTTCACCAACAAACATCCTTCCTTATACGCGATCGCATCTTCTCGTCCACGATCGTGATTCAATAATACATGGGCAGAATATAAGTTTCAAAATCGGGGGTTTCACCATTTTTATAATATTTTGACCTCTAGAGCTCGGATCTTGGGGATTTTTGATGGGTTTTCACACAAATCGAATGGGTAAGTGTTCTCCAACTAGAATTAAATATATTCAATTAATTACTCCTTATTTTTATTATTTAACTTGTGTGTTGAGTTAGGGAAATTGTGGGTTTTGGAAGAAAATTTCTAAATTGAAAAATCATGATCTGTGGGATGGCTAACCATATTTTGTATGGTTGAACTCGTATTGGAATGGCTAACCACATTTTGTAAAATTTGTGGGTTTCCGAAGTGCGAGCCCGGGGGTCGACTTTTGGGTCGATTTTTATAATTTTGTAAAGATTGAAACTTTATTATTCGTAATAGTTCCACGTACGTTCTATGTGTATTTTGAAGTTATTTTAGTTGATTTTGAGCCATCTGGAGGTCTTTTCGCCCGAGAAGTCAATTTAGAGTACCGGGTTGTCGTCTTTGAGGTAAGTATCTTGCCTAACCTTGTGTGGGGGAACTACCCCTTAGGATTGAGTCTTATATGTTGATTGTAGCCCGTGTACGCGAGGTGACGAGTGCATACTCAGACTTATCTGCAGTTAGGTTGGCCTTTTAGGATTCTTAGGTCATTATATTCCCTGTGTATGAAGTTGTATTTGTTATATCTGAGTTCCGATTGCTAGTAAATCTCTTTCTGCTTAAATTAGAAATTACTTGCTTAGTTTTCCTTTGTTGCTTATTTGATCTTAGTTGACTTAACGGAAGACTTTTCCTTTTGTACCGTTGTGCTATATCTTCCTTCATAAACTGCCTATTTGACTAGAATTAGCATAATCTCGCCCTATAATTGTTTAGCAGTGCTTGGAATATCTATACGTTGGTTTCGAGCATACATATGAGTCGTACATTGTAATTTATATGAGTTTCCCTTAAGTGCTACTTAGGTTTAGTTGATAATCATCCATGTTGATGGTATCTCCTTGGTGTTACCTATTACTAAGCATTGTTCAAGCTGAGTTTTATTCTGTAAAGTTGATTGTTTAGCCGAGATTGTTTATAGCTGTTTCCCTTGCCGGGATGATTGGTTTATTATTGAGGACTTTAATATCGTGAATCGTTGCTATATTTTTTTGTTTCCCCTCGTTATATCGTTTTGTTTTGGTTGGCATTCCCTTCAGTGGCTACTTCTTGTGAGTGAGTTTTTACCATTCTTGTTATTCAAGTCTTTGTATTGATTTACTCGTCGCACCTTGCATTCTGCCTTCTGTTGCTTTTGCGCCTGTTGCGGCAATATGTGTTGTTTCTATCACATTCTGGTTAATTTCCTCAGTTGGCTGCATTGCATATTTAAATTGGTACGACAGACGTATTCTGGGAGCTTACCCCTGTACTGCATTGCATATTTAAATTGGGACTACTGATGTATTCTGGGAGCTTACCCCTATACTGCATTGCATATTTAAATTGGGACTACAGACGTATTCCGGGAGCTTTCCCCCTATACTGCATCACATATTTGAATTGGGACTACGGATGTATTCCGGGAGCTTTCCCCCAGTAGTGCGTTGCATATTTAAATTGGGAATACAGACGTACTCCGGGAACTTTCCCCCTGTACTGCATGACAAGTTCTGAGTTACTGATTGAGTTCCGGTTGATTCATCTTGAGGGGATTGTGATGAAAAGATTTTTATTGAAAAGTATAGCTGAAAAGGTATTTGCCTTAAAGAAAATTATGTCTGAAGGACTTTTATTTCAAAGGTATATTGAAAAGCATTTGTCTTGCAGAAAATGGTATTGAAATACATTTATTGGGGAAGTATATTTGATAATTATGTATTTTGAAAGAACTATGTTTTAAAGATTCCTCTTTCTAATATATATATATATTCGGAGAAAGTATGTTTCAAGGAAAATTGTTCTATCCTGAAATGATTATATCTTTAAAGATTTCAATATAAACTGCTATTTAAAAGTTTTCACCAACTTACTTGGGTTTATTGGCTAAGGCCCGATGTGAACAAACTGACGCAGTGCTCATGTTGGGTGATTTTCCAATGCACACGCAAGTGTACGAGGTCGACAAGTAATACAGGATTTTAAGTCCAGATATCGTACCCACAAGGACTTGTGTAAACTACTTGCTAAATCACTCTAATCGTTATTTAACCAAGCCAATATAAAATCAATGTGTACTATTTTATACTAAAATTCTATGAAATAACTAATTATCAAGTGACAAGAATTATTGTGATGTATTCAGTAGAGACAAATATTCAAGGGTTGTGGTCTATTTACCACTCGTATTGCATTCTAATTAACTTTTCCTTTCATATAATTCACTCATGGTTGCTAATTAATCGATAAATGCTCTCATAGACTTCTCCCAAAGCACTCCTCACGTATTCTCAATAGATTAATGCCTATATTCGTATGGCATTAATCTATTAGAACGCACTAAGATTACGATGTTTAATTAAGCACGGTGACTATGTATATTCCTATCCTAACCAGAAATCCGCTCCCCTGAAGGGTTAAGATCGCACTCTCTTCAATTCTTCTCTAATCTATATACGGCTTTCCCAAGCATAACATAGATAGTATATAGAACCTAATTGATGGCCAGACAATTAAGCACCTTAAACACAGAATTGAAGAAACAACCATATATTGAGTAAACTATATTCAAGGTTAAATTAATGTTGAATAACAATATCCATGGCTAAACCACAACCCCAGAACAATGGGTGTTTAGCCACTCATGCTATAGTCAAACAATTGCATAAGTGGTGCATGAATTGAAAATACTCGAATAAAATGAAGAAAACTGATAATCCTTGCTCCTTCAATGATCTTGTGTGTGTATTTGCTCTCCAAATTCGTCTCCCCCCTCCAAGATGTGTTCTTGGGTCTATTTATATGGTTGGGATAAACCCTAACCGTGTAAGAGACTCCTATTCTCACTTGGCAACACTTAAAAACCTTTAAAACTCGGACTTCACCGAAACAGATACCCTGGCGTTTGGGGGATAACGCCTGGGTAACGCCAGGCACCCCCTGGCGTTTGGGGTGTAACGCCTGGGTAACGCCAGGAACCCCCTGGAGTTTGGGGTGTAACGCCTGGGTAACGCCAGGCACCCCTGGCGTTTGGGGTGTAAATCCTGGCTAACGCCAGGCTTGTCCCGGGTCGCTCCTTTTCGACTCTTGCGCGTATTTTCCGACGTTTATGCTCTCATTTAGCTCGGCTTCCATTTCCAACTCACCTACACATTAAATAAACTCCATTAGGCACATACGACGTGTATTTTTATCATTAAAGCACATAAAATGCAAGGTATATAATGCTTAAAATCATGAATTCTAGCCACGCATCAACACCCCACACTTAGACTCTTGCTCGTCCTCGAGTAATATCCTTCAACACGTACATAATTCATTAACAAGGATTATTTTACATTTCAATCATACACATTACCCCTTAACTATGATCGATACCGACAATCAAGCACGAACATACAACATTTCACATTCTTTCCCTTTTTTAAACATGCCCAAGTATAACAACTTAATCAATCACACCAACAACCTAATCGCAACCACCAAACCTCAAGAATCGACTTGCAAACACTAAGCCTTCTCAATTCACGCACCTACCTACAAGAAAGTTTATAACATTACCAATCGTTCATGAGACCATGTGCCCTCACCAACAAGCAAAAGAATGAATATAAATAGTCCTCACATTAAAATATACTCTTGAACATAAATTAAGGACATCACACAATTGAACAAATGCCCTCTCTCTCACAAAGAATT
>ML361479.1:0-45900 GCA_005239505.1 Nicotiana paniculata
ATATATATATATATATATATATATATATATATATGCGTATATAATGCCGTTTGAATATACATACATATATACACGTATATAACGCCGTTTAAGTCATATTTCAGCCACTGTGGGCAACATCATCATCATATACCAGCTGATCAGGTGGTGGTGCGTATATAATGTCGTAACCTTTTCCCATATCCCATATGCATATATTTACATATATATGCGTATATAACACCATTTGGTCATGGGTCAATGCACATGTATCAAATGCATGAAAAGTACGTAATAATCTCCATATTCCTTCTGGATAAACTTTTCCAACTGCGTATTATTCTGAGACCCATGAACAGAAAATAATAATAATTCTCATGGGGAATCAAGAATATAAACACCCCTACTATTTCTATGAATAGAGTAATTTATAGAAACTGTGTATTTGCTCATTTCTTCCGTATAATTTGGACCATGCCAAAAGAAAGAAAGGATAGCCTTAACATACCTGGAGTAGTAAAAAAAAGTCCGTATGATATTCTTGAAAAAGGTTACACCGCTCCTTTAGAACTGCAAAATATTACGTTGCTATGACTTTAATAATTCTTGTTGGATTTCTCTTGGTTGCAAGAATTTAGGTTGATTCATGAAAGGTTGAGAATCTGGTTTGATGTGTTTAAAAAAGGGAAATTGAAAAGTGATAAGAATGGTTAACGCTTTTTCCACTTTGATTGTAGTATTTTGAGATAGAAAAGATTGGAAAGTGAAGTGAATGTGTAACTATCATATTAATCCACCTAATAAGAATTGGTCAAGAGTCATTAGACTATCTCTACTTGCTGCCACGTTCATACTTTGATACTAATCCAAAGTTTTAAATTATTTTAATTAGGTAATATCCCGCTACCCGTTAATTAACCAATTACCCTTATAATTAAGAATTACCTCAAATTACTTAAAATTTTACTTATTTTTAATATACTTTATACATCCCACTATCATGGTCATATGGTACCTTGTATGGTACTAGTTCATAATTATCGGGTAGTATCGCTCGACCCGTATTTTATCCCAAATTGGCCACTTTCACGAAACTCGTTTTCTTTGATTTGTGCACCCTTTATCCTTCATGATACGTACTTATCGCTTGTTATAAATAGCATAATCCTTATAATGTCCAAATAAGCTATTCCTTGGATTGATGTCAATTACCTTACGACAAATTCAACGTACAATACTATAGGGTACAACATCGTCGTAATTTAATAATACGAGACAAAATACCGACGTAATATTGCGGGGCGTAACAGTAACAAGTGAGATAGAGCAGTTAATTGAGTACATAGGAACACACAAGAAGACAATTTATCAGAAATATTCTAATGAAACAAATATAATGCCAGAAATGTAATAAATTGTACAACATCACCCTTCGTGCTTTTACTCTCTTCCTCACAATGCAATGTACGATGTAAGATAACATGAATCAAGGAACGGCATCAACCTTCGTGCTTTTAAATATAAATCATGGCACGGCATCAACCTTCGTGCTTTTAAATATAAATCATGGCACGACATCACCCTTCGTGCTTTTACTCTCTTCTTCACTATGCAATATATGATGTAATCAACGTAAATCATGGCACGACATCACCATTCGTGCTTTTACTCTCCCTCACTATGCAATATATGATGTGATCAATGTAAATCATGGCACGGCATCGCCCTTCGTGCTTTACACTCTTCCTCACCAATGCAATGACAATTATCAAAATGGCAAGGAATGCAGCATAGTGGAATCACTAATCGTAATCACCCGACAAGAGGAGAATATCAGTCATTAGCATAACAAATTGCCCGACACGGGTCTCATCTATAACCAACCTTTTCAAGTATATCTTTACAGTTGGGTCCTCAATAGGACCATTACATCACAAGTTCATCAACGAGGATTTTCAACAACAATAAACTTCCAAGTAGAGATAAGTTCATTTTATAACGAACATGGAAGTAATAATAAGATTTCTATCGAAAATAGACTCACGGGCATGCTTGACACACAATTCATAGGTACTCGTCGCCTCACCTATGCATTGAACATGATAAACACTTATGACATAGCATACAATACCTATTCCCTCACCAAAATTAGGCAAGACACTTACCTCGGGTCCAAAAATAGCAATCAAGCCTCTAACACCGCTTTCCTTTTGAATTCAACTCCAGAACAACAATATCTAGACATAATTAACTTAAGTATATCAATAATAACTCAATAAATCGATCCCATAGTTTAATTATCCATTTCCTAGTATTCTTCCAAAAATACCAAAATCTGGCCCCAGGCCCGCTCGGTCCAAACACGAGGCTCGGACCAAAACCCGATCACCCATACCCCCACGAGTTCAAATATATGTTTTGTTTTGAAATCCGACCAAATTGAGGTTGAATTACCCAAAATACCATAATCCCTAACTCTACCCAAATCCCATAATTTCTACTTGTTTTCATGATTCTAGGACTAGATTCTAGTGTTGATGAAGGAAAAATGGAAGAAATTTGAGTTGAAGTCACTTACCCAAGTGGTTATGGAGGAGAACTAGCTTGGAGGTCGTCAATGGGGGTTTGAGGAAGAAGAGAATGTGTGAAATAAGAAAATCCCGAAATACATTCTGTTTTTAAGACTTTAAATACACTGGACGAATTTTACTCTACGCGATCGCGGAAAAGGAGCTGCGATTGTGGAGAGTGCTAGGTGTTAAGATTACGCGATCGTGAACAAGGGACTGCGATCGCAGAGAACAAGAATGTGAACCCACGCGATCGCGAACGAGAGATCGCGTTCGCGTAGAACAAATTGCTGCCGAGCCCCCAACCACACAAAAGACTTACGCGATCGCGAACAAGGGATCGCGATTGCGTAGAGATAAACCTTGAGGCTCCACGCCCGCACTCAGATCTTTGTGGTCGCGCAGAGAAAATTGACCCCCTCCCTAGGCGACACATCGCGATCGCGTGCAACACACCGCGATTGCGGAGGGGAAATGATTGGACACCAGAAATAGCAACACACCAGATTTTCCAACTCTTTTGCACCCCGACACCTACCCGGAACTCACCTGAGCCCTCGGGGCTCAAAACCAAATATATACATGCCCTCAAAATCATCCTACGAACTTATTCCAGCATTTAAATCACCAAGATATCATCAAAACAAGGAATTAAACCTCAAAACTCATAGAATTTTCTTAAAACTTCATAAAGCTCAAATATTTCAATTTTGATCCGAAGCACGTCATTTCAAGTCTGTTTTACACCAAATTTCACAGATAAATCACATAACATATATTAAACCTGTTCCCAACTCTGGAACCATAATACGGGCCCGGTAACACAGATTTCACATCAAAGTTCATTTTCAAAAGTCCTTCTTATTTTCAGAAAATAATTTTATTTAAAAATTCATTTCCCGGGCTTGGGACCTCGGAATTTTATTCCGGGCATACACCCAGGTTCCATATTTTCCTACGGACCTTCCTGGACCGTTAAATCATGGGTCCAGGTCCGTTTACCAAAAATGTTGACCAAAGTCAACTTTATTCCTTTAACTATCATAAATTCAACAGTTAAACCCATTTCCACATAAAATCTTCTCGGCTACACGCTCGGGCTGTGTACGCACATCGAGGTGAGATTAACGGAGGCTTTCAGGGTCTCGGAACACAGTTTCTGCTAAATTACACAAGATGACCTTTTGGGTCATCACAATCTCCACCTCTAAAACAACCGTTCGTCCTCGAACGGATATAGAAAAGTACCTGAGTCGGGGAAAAGGCGGAGATAACGGCTCCGCATATCGGGCTCGGACTCCCAAGTAGTTGCCTCAACAGTCTGACCTCTCTACTGAACACTAACCGAAGGATAACTCTTCGATCTCAGCTGTCGCACTTGCCGATCTAATATGTCTACCGGCTCCTTCTCATAAGACAAATCCTTATCCAACTGGACACCACTGAAGTCAAGTACATGAGATGGGTCTGAAATATACCTCCGGAGCATAGACATGTGAAATACTGGATGCACGACTGACAAACTAGGTGGCAAGGCAAGTCTGTAGGCCACCTCTCCTACCTTGTCCAGAATCTCAAATGGACTAATGTACCTAGGGCTCAACTTGACCTTATTTCCGAATCACATCACGCCCTTCATGGGCGACACCCGAAGAAATACCCGGTCACCTATCATAAATGCTAAATCTCGAACTCTACGATCCACATAACTCTTCTTCCTGGACTGAGCTGTACGAAGACTATCCTGAATGATCTTCACCTTGTCCAAGGCATCCTGGACTAACTCAGAACCCAATAATCTAGCCTCTCCCGGCTCAAACCATCCGACTGGAGACCAACACCGTCTACCATACAATGCCTATACGAAGCCATTTGAATGCTCGACTGATAGCTGTTGTTGTAGGCAAACTCAGCTAAAGGCAAGAACTGGTCCCATGAACCTCCAAAGTCAATAACACAAGCTCGCAACATATCCTCCAAAATCTGAATAGTACGCTCGGACTGCCCGTCCGTCTGAGGATGAAATGTTGTGCTCAAATCAATCTGTGTGCCCAACTCTCGCTGAAATACTCTCCAGAAATGGGAGGTAAACTGAGTACCTCGGTCTGATATAATGGATATGGGCACACCATGCAGTCTAACAATCTCTCTCATATAGATCCTTGCCAACTTCTCTACTGAATACGAAATTGATACTGGAATGAAGTGCGCTGACTTGGTCAGCCTATCCACAACGACCCATACTGCATCAAACATCCTCTGAGTCCGTGGGAGTCCAACTACAAAGTCCATGGTGATACGCTCCCACTTCCACTCGGGAAGCTGAATCTGCTGCATCAAACCACCGGGACTCTGGTACTCGTACTTAACCTGCTGACAATTTAAGCACCGAGCTACATAATCTACAATATCCTTCTTCATTCTACGCCACCAATAATGCTGCCGCAAGTCCTGGTATATCTTTTCGGAGACCGAATGAATGGAACATCGGGAACTGTGGGCCTCCTGTAGTATAAACTCATGAATACCATCCACATCAGGTACACAAATTCGTCCTTGCATCCTCAAGACTCCCTCAACATCAACCGTAACCTGCTTGGCATCTCCGTGCCTGACTCTATCTCTAAGAACACATAAATGGTGATCATCATACTGCCTGGCCCGAATACGGTCATATAAGGAAGAACGGGCTACGGTATGGGCCAAAACACTACCAGTCTCAGAAACCTCCAATCTCACAAATCGGTTGGCTAACGCCTGAACATCCAAAGCAAGAGGCCGCTCTCCGACTGATAAATAGGCAAGACTACCCATACTAGCTGACTTCCGGATCAAAGCATCGACCACCATATTTGCCTTCCCCGGATGATAAAGAATGGTAATATCATAATCCTTCAGCAACTCTATCCATCTCCTCTGCCTCATGTTCAACTCCTTCTGATTAAACAAATACTGTAAGCTCTTATGATCCGTGAACACATCACATGGCACACCATACAAGTAATGCCTCCAAATATTCAATGCATACACAATAGCTGCTAACTCCAACTCATGAACTGGATAGATCTTCTCATGGACCTTCAACTGACAAGAAGCGTAGGCTATAACCTTGCCATCCTGCATCAACACTTCACCAAGCCCAACCCGCAGAGCATCACAATACTTGGTATACGTTTCTGAACTTGTGGGCAAAACCAACATCGGTGCCGTGGTCAAGGATGTCTTGAGCTTCTGAAATCTTGCCTCGCACTCATCAGACCCCCTGAACTACGCACTCTTCTGAGTCAACCTGGTCATCGGGGTTGAAATGGATGAAAAGCCCTCCACAAACCGACGATAATAACCTGCTAAGCCTAAGAAACTCCAGATCTCTATAGCTGAGGTGGGTCTAGGACAATCTCTGACTACTGAAATTTTCTTGGGATCCACCTAAACACCCTCTAACGAAACCACATGGCCTAGAAAGGCAACTGAACTCAACCAGAACTCACACTTGGAAAATTTGGCATACAACTGACTATCCCTCAGAGTCTAGAGGACGACTCTAAGGAGCTGCTCATGCTCCTCTCGGCTGCGAGAGTATATCAATATATCATCAATGAAAACAATCACAAATGAGTCCAAATAAGGCCTGAACACTCGGTGCATCAACTCCCTGAAAGCAGCGTGGGCATTTCTCAGCCCAAATGACATCACCAAGAACTCATAATGCCCAAAACATGTGCGAAAAACTGTCTTAGGGACATCGGACGCCCTAATCCGCAAATGATGGTAACCAGATCTCAAGTCAATCTTGGAAAACACTTAAGCACCCTGAAGCTGGTCGAATAAATCATCAATCCTCGACAAAGGATACTTGTTCTTAATAGAAACCTTATTCAATTGCCGGTAGTCAATACACATCCTCATCGAGCAATCTTTCCTCTTGACAAACAATACTGGAGCACCCCAAGAAACACTAGGCCTAATGAAGCCTTTGTCTAACAAATCCTGCAACTGATCTTTCAACTCCTTCAACTCTTGCGGGGCCATAGGCAGAGTAGAAATAGGCTGGGTGCCCTGAGCTAACTCAATACAAAAATCAATATCCCTGTGGGGTGTCATACTTGGCAGGTCAGTAGGGAAAACCTCTGGAAACTCACGAACCACGGGCACAAACTCCATGGAAGGAACCTCGGCGCTAGAATCACGAACATATGTCAAATAGGCCAAACAACCCTTCCCAACCATGTGTCGAGCCTTCCTATAAGAAATAACTCTACCCGAAGAATGACTAGGAGTTCCCTTCCACTCCAAACGAGGCGCCCCTGGCAAAGCCAAGATCACTGTCTTGGAATGACAGTCCAGAATAGCATAATAGGGGGATAACCAATCCATCCCCAATATAACAAATTGAAGTCAGCCATATCCAGAAGCAAAAGATCAACATGGGTCTCCAGATCACCCAGTACTACTAAGCAAGCACGGTAGACTCGATCTACTACTATAGAATCACCCACCGGTATAGACACATGCACAACAATACTCAAGGAATCACGGGGCATACTCAAATAAGGGGAAAAATATGAAGACACATAGGATAATGTAGAACCCGGATCAAATAAGACCGAAGCCTCTTGGCTGCAAACTGAAACCGTACCTGTAATAACTGTATCAGAAGCCTCGACATCAAGCCTGGCAGGAAAAGCATAGCACCGGGGCTGAGCCCCTCCAATTTGATCATCTCTGGGTCGACCTACGGTGGTCTGACCTCTACCTCTCGTGGCATGTCCTCCACCTCTATGAGCCTGACCTCTACCTCTGGCACCCCGACCGCCACCCCTAGCTGGCTAAGGGGGTGGGGGTGCGCCTGATGCGGGAACCATGGCACGGGAACCCTGATACTGAGGACCACTAGAAGCTCGGGGACAATACCTGGCAATGTGCCCCAGAACACCACAAGAATAGCACGGCCTCTGGAACTGTCCCTGACGACCCTGGTAACCACCCTGATAACTCTGAAGTGGCAGTGCACTAATAGGTGCTGGTGGTGCACCAATAGGAGCTGGCGGTGCACTGTGAGCTACCTGAAGTGCCGACTGATAGGGTCTGGGAGGATGACCTCTGCCTGAAGAATCCCTGCCCCCAAATGAGGCTCCATTGAAACGACCGAAGTGAAGGGGCCTCTTGTCAGCCCCCTGACCACCACCCTGTGATATAATCATCTTAATCCTCCTGGCCACATTGGCCGCATCCTGGAACAAAATATTAGTACCTGACTCTCTAGCCATCTAAATTCTGATAGGCTGGGCCAATCCCTCAATAAATCTCCGAACCCTCTCCCGATCAGTGGGAAGTATCATAAGAGAATGTCGGGCCAGAGTAATGAACCTAGTCTCGTACTGAGTAACTGACATCGATCCCTGCTTGAGACACTCAAATTGCCTCCGAAGGTCCTCTCTCTGAGTAATGGGAAGGAACTTCCCCAAAAATACCTCCGAGAACTGAGTCCAAGTCAAAGGTGCAAACCCAGCTGGTCTGGCTAAGCAATAGTCTCTCCACCAACTCTTGGCTGTGCAGATAACCGAAAAGTAGCAAAGTCAACTCCGCTGGACTCCACTATGCCCATGTTCCGAAGAACCTCATGGCAGCTGTCCAAATAATCCTGGGGATCCTATGATGGTGAACCAGTAAAACTAGCAGTGAATAACTTAGTGAACCTTTCCAGTCTCCACAAAGCATCCGCTATCATAACTTCTCCCTCTACTACCGGTGTTGCAATACCCGACTGAGCTACTCCGGCTGGCTGAGTTGCCGGAGTCTGAAACTGTGAAGCTAGCTGCTCTGGCATGCGAGTGGCAGGAGTCTGGGTACCTCCCACAGCCTGAGAGATGGCTGGTGTAGTAGGAAGAAGACCCGCCTGTGCTACACTCTCCATGAGTCCGACTAGACGGACAAAAGCGTCCTGAAGCACTGGGGTAGCTATGAACCCCTCTGGGACCTGAGCTGGTCCAATTGGGACTGTCAAAACTGGGACCTCCTCGTCAAACTCGACTTGAGGGTCCTCCACTAGGACTGCTGCCCTAGGCTGAGCCTGGCCCCGGCCTCATCCTCGACCTCGACCCCTCGTAGGAGCTGTAGCAGGAGTGTCGGGCTGCTGAGCGGAACCAAGGGAAGTACGCGTTCTCCCCATCTGCGAGAGAATAGAATAGAAACTCAATTAGTACTCAGAATTCCTATCGCATGACAGACCCCATGTACTGAGTAAGTGCCGAGCCTAACCTCGACCGAAGTAGTGACGAGGCTAGACTTGACAACAAACGTTAATCTGTCCTATTCTACAACATATATCGTGGAAAATAAAGAAAAAGATAAACAGATACATAGGGGGATACAAGAGCAGATAAAGGGGGTAACAAGTGAGATAGAGCAGTTAATTGAGTACGTAGGAACATACAAAAAGACAATTTATCAGAAAAATGCTAATGAAACAAATATAATGACAGAAATGTAATAAATGGCACGACATCACCCTTCGTTCTTTTACTCTCTTCCTTACAATGCAATGTACGATGTAAGATAACATGAATCATGGCACGACATCAACCTTCGTGCTTTTACTCTCTTCCTCACTATGCAATGTATCATGTATGGTAATGTAACTCATGGCACGACATCAACCTTCGTGCTTTTAAATATAAATCATGGCACGACATCAACCTTCGTGCTTTTAAATATAAATCATGGCACGGCATCGCCCTTCGTGCTTTGACTCTCTTCCTCACTATGCAATATATGATGTAATCAATGTAAATCATGGCACGACATCACCCTTCGTGCTTTTACTCTCTTCCTCACTATGCAATATATGATGTGATCAATGTAAATCATGGCACGGCATCACCCATCGTTCTTTACACTCTTCCTCAACAATGCAATGACAATTATCAAAATGTCAAGGAATGCAGCATAGTGGAATCACAAATCGTAATCACCCGACAAGGGGAGAATATCAGTCATTATCATAACAAATCGCCCGGCACGGGTCTCAGCTATAACCAACCTTTTCAAGTATATCCTTTACAGTTGGGTCCTCAATAGGACCATTACATCACAAGTTCATCAACGAGGATTTTCAACAACAATCAACTTCCAAGTAGAGATAAGTTCATATTATAACGAACATGGAAGTAATAATAAGATTTCTATCGAAAATAGACTCACGGGCATGCTTGACACACAATGCATAAGTACTCATAGCCTCATATATGCATTGAACATGATAAACACTAAGCACATAGCATACAATACCTATTCCCTCACCAAAGTTAGGCAAGACACTTACCTCGGGTCCAAAAATAGCAATCAAGCCTCTAACACCGCCTTTCCTTTTGAATTCAACTCCAGAACAACAATATCTAGACATAATTAACTTAAGTATATCAATAATGACTCAATAAATCGATCCCATAGTTTAATTATCCATTTCCTAGTATTCTTCCAAAAATACCAAAATCTGGCCCCAGGCCCGCTCGGTCCAAACACGAGGATCAGACCAAAACCCGATCACCCATACCCCCACGAGTTCAAATATATGTTTTGTTTTGAAATACGACCCAAATTAAGGTTGAATTATCCAAAATGTCATCATCCCTAACTCTACCCAAATCCCCTAATTTCTACTTGTTTTCATGATTCTAGGCCTAGATTCTAGTGTTGATGAAGGAAAAGTGGAAGAAATTTGAGTCGAAGTCACTTACCCAAGTGGTTATGGAGGATAACTAGCTTGGAGGTCATCAATGGGGGTTTTAGGAAGAAGAGAATGTGTGAAATAAGAAAATCCCGAAATACATTCTGTTTTTAATACTTTAAATACACTGGGCGATTTTTACTCTACACGATCGCGGAAAAGGAGTTGTGATTGCGGAGAGTGCTAGGTGTTAAGCTTATGCAATCGCGAACAAGGGACTTTGATCGCAAAGAACAAGAACGTGAACCCACGCGATCGCGAACGAGAGATCGCGTTCGCGTAGAACAAATTGCTGCCCAGCCCCCAACCCCACAAGAGACTTACGCGATCGCGAACGAGGGATTGCGATCGCGTAGAGTTAAACCCTGAGGCTCCGCGTTCGCACTCAGATCTTTGCGATCGCGCACAACAAATTGACCCCCTCCCCAGGCTACACATCGCGATCGCGTGCAACACACCGCGATCGCGGAGAGGAAACGACTGGACACTAGAAACAGCACAACACACCAGATTTTCCAACTCTTTTTCACCCCGACACCTACCCGGAACTCACCCGAGCCCTCGGAGCTCAAAACAAAATATACACACGCCCTCAAATTCATCCTACAAACTTATTCCAGCATTTAATCACCAAGATATCATCAAAACAAGGAATTAAACCTCAAAACTCAGAATTTTCTTAAACTTCATAAAGCTCAAATATTTCAATTTCGATTCGAAGCACGTCATTTCAAGTCTGTTTTACACCAAATTTCACAGATAACTCACATAACATATATTAAACCTGTTCCGGGCTCCGGAACCATAATACTGTCCCGGTAACACAGATTTCACATCAAAGTTCATTTTCAAAAAGTCCTTCTTATTTTCAGAAAACAATTTTCTTTAAAAATTTATTTCTCGGGCTTCGGACCTCGGAATTCGATTCCGGGCATACACCTAGGTCCCATATTTTCCTACGGAGCCTCCGGGACCGTCAAATCACGAGTCCGGGTCTGTTTACCAAAAAAGTTGACCAAAGTCAACTTTATTCCTTTAATTATCATAAATTCAACAATTCCACCCATTTCCACATAAAAGCTTCCCGGCTATGAGCTCGGGTTTTGCACGCACATCGAGGTGAGATTAACGGAGCCTTTTGGGTCATCACACCCCAGGTTTAACCCTAGAATGACAAAACCTCATGTCGCATCCCTAGCAGGAACGTTTATTTGCATCATGTGCATTTTTGACTTAGGGGACTCAACACAGGGGTTGGGTCCATCTAGGACAGGTGTACCCAAAAACAAAAAGACCTTCTTGATGCATCTTACCTGCTATGTGTACATTATTTGTTTCGGCTTGTTTGTTGACCGGCTAAAAAGAAAATAACAGAAAAACCATGAGCGCGGGAGGATAGAAAATTCACCAGTTTTGAAAAATACATCAAAACTCTGTTAAACTTTTTCCAAAAAAAAAAGAGAACAAAAAAGAATTTCAAAGAAAAAATGAGCGAAAAGGAGTTAGAATCGCTTTTTTTTAGTTTTGTCAAAGTTGACCGAACTACGTGGGTCTGATTCTCACCGGATGTGAGATACGTAGGCAAACCTCATCGGTGCCGACCCCCCACTTTTCAAAAAACAAAAAAAAATGTCAGTCAGTCAAAATAAAACCGACCAAGCTTCGGTTAAAGTCTTGCACCGTTCTTGCCAAAATAAGCCTTAGAACATTTTACATTGTCTAAGGGCTATTTTTCGTTCAAGAATGAATTTTTATGTTTTTCCGAAAAGTACCTTGTTTGGCCTCGAAACTCTGCTCAAAGCAAGAAGGGGCCATTCTTTGCAAAAATGACCACTTTGGTCAAATTTGCACAAATAAGCCACTTTAGGAGAGTTTGTCTTTTTTTTAAAATGGGTCTTTTGTGTCTAAATCAGAGGTAATCCTAACCCGGTTTGCTCACAGGTGCAAAATGAACACTATCCAAACTCCACAATTGAACACCGTAGAAGAGATTCCCCTACAACTCCAGATGTGGTGGCATGATTTAGATAAAGATGGCAAAGAGTGGGTCGGCGAACAGTTGGGATCTCTCGTTGATCTTATGAAAGTAAAACCCCGAAACGACTTGATTAAAGGTTTGGTAACCTTTTGGGATCCGGCCTACAACGTGTTCCGCTTTTCATATTTTGAGCTCACTCCAACCTTAGAAGAGGTCGCCGGATATGCGGGTTTTGGTCGAGACTTAAGGAATCAACAAATTATCTTTCCAAGACCTATGTCAGTACCCGGTTCTTTGAGGTACTTTCCGTTAGCCGGCAACTCAGAAAAGGCCGAGTATCCAATGGGTATTGTTCATTCTACTTCCTATATTCCAGATACGGTTTCTCAGACGCATTTGAAATACATGAGAAAGGCTTGACTAACTGTCATGACCCAAAATCCTAACATGCCGTGATGGCGCCTATCGTGGAACTAGGCTAGCCGACCATCACCTTACTACGCATTTATTCAATTATAAAAGTTCACAATTTAATAATAAGCAGCAATCATAGCATAGAATAATGTAATTAGTCTTAGCGCCCCAATAACAGTCTAACAACTCTAACAAAACCTCCCAAGACTAGAGTCAACATGGTCACAAGCATCTACGAAACAAAACTAACTCTACTAATGTCTTAATAAAGTCTGGAATGAAATGCTAAAAACTAAATAAGGAAGGGAAATGGAGAAGTTGTGGACACTGGACAGCTACCTCGAAATCCCGTGAACTGCATGGACTGAGACAACTACTGCTCCGGACCGTCACCTGAATCTGTGCACAGAGGCACAGGGAGTAATGATGAGTAAGCCAACTCACTAGTAATGAAAATAAATCACAGTCTGAGAAATATAAAACACACAGCAGGAATACACCAATTCACAAAACTAGTAAAACACCAAGTCATCAAGTAGTATTCAACAAATACATAAGTTCAAAACCAGTTCAAAAATCCTTTTAAAACAAGTATAATATCAGTATATCACAGTGAAATCCTTAGTAAAAATCAGTTTGAAAACAAAGTGATTTATAGTTCAAAAACTCAGTAAACATCTTCATAAAACTGCCCCTTGGGCCAAAATCATTTATTGTAACCATTGCCCATCAGGCATCCTCACCATCACTCAATATCAGCCCATCAGACATCCTCACAGTCACCCAGTATCAGCCCATCAGGCATCCTCACAGTCACTCAGTATCAGCCCATCAGGCATCCTCACAGTCACTCAGTATCAGCCCATCAGGCATCCTCGCAATCACTCAGTATAAGCCCCGCGGGCATCACTCATTAGGTACCTGTGCTCACTAGGGTGTGTACAGACTCCGGAGGGGCTCCTACAGCCCAAGCTCTATAAACAAGCCACATCATGGCATAAATCACTCACAATATTGGCCAGCAACCACGCTCATATCATAACATCCTCACAATATAGGCCCGCAACCTCACTCAATCAGACACTCTCAATTTTCTCTTCAGGCCATAAATATACCGGGTTCTCGACCCAAAAAAAGTGATTCATTTTCAAGAAATAGTATCAAATACTTTGAGTGTTAAGACAATTTATCAAGAAAAGACTAAGTGAAAATCATAAGATATCAAGTGAGGAAAAACAGCGAAAACTCCCCCAAAGGGGTAAACAGATCGGCACTAGGCCCCAAACATGGCTTATAGCCCAAATCATATCAAACTATATCAATACCATTAAGCATAGGCTTAAAAATTGGTTTCGCAACTAAATAGTTGCCTAAATAGGGAAGATATATTTCCAAAGTTCTAATCTTTGCATTCCAAAACCCGTGAAAGGGTGCATAGTCCGGGGTTTCATACCCTCAGGACAGGATTTAAAGACATTACTTACCTCAAACTAGCCCGGAAACTATTCCGCAACATGCTTGCCTCTCGTATCAACTTCCGAAGGCTCCAAATCTACCAAGTTCATATTTTTATCATCAATTTATGCTTAAGGAATAAATTCCAATCGAAAAATATCAAATTTCTCAAAAACCCGAATTTGGTCAAAACACAACCCCCGTGCCCGGAAACTCAAAATGTTTTATACAAAACTGTTCTTCATCATCTCACGAGTCCGTACATATAAAGAACACTAAAATCGGAGTTTGTTTGACCCCTCAAATTAACCCCTAAAGGTCTCAAAATCTCAAGCACTAACTCCCCCTTTTTCCTATTGATTTTCATAATTAAACACTGATATAAGGTCTCCAATCACATATAATCAAGTTATTAAGTCCATAAAGCTTACCTCAATGATGAACCAACATTTTCCTCTTCAAAATCCCTCAAAAACCTCGGAACCCATACAACAATGGTAAAAGGAGGGTTAAAAATTGCGAACGCATGCTTATATACTTTCTGAACAGTAGTTCTGCACCTGGGGCCACTTAAGCGCACCTGCTGTCCCAGGTGCGCACCTGCGGAGCACCCTCGAATCTCAGCCTCCGCACCTGCGCTGGTACTTCCGCATCTGCGGCATCGCAGGTGCGGAAAATACCTCCCACCTACGGAATTTCATCATCTACCTTACTTCCGCATCTTCGTGCATTTTGCCGCTCCTGCGGGCCCGCACCTGAGATCAAACATCCGCAGGTGCGGTTACATCAGTAACTAGAAAACTAGCAGCTGCTTGCTGCACTTTTTCAACTCCGAACTTCCATTAACCATCCGAAATCAATCCCGAGCCCTCGGGACCCTAAACAAACATACTAACATGATACATTTGATCATTCAAGCTTAATTGCACTCTCAAAACACCAAAGTATCATCGAAACACAAAAATTACATCGGATTCAAGCCTAAGAACTTTGAAATTTCTAAAATCCACCAATGATGCCGAAACTATCCAAAACAACTCCGATTGACCTGAAATTTTGCAGACACATTCAAAATGACATAACGAACCTGTTCCAACTGTCACAATTCCATTCCGAACCCGATATCATATTTTCCACTACCGAACGGAAATCACCAAAAACTAACTTTCGCCAATTCAAGCCTAATTCTACACCGGACATCACAAAATTATTCTGAACACACTCTTAAGTCCCAAATCACCTAACGAAGCTATCCGAGCCATAAAATCCGCATTCCGAGGTTGTTTACCAATAAGTCAACTCTTAGTTGACTTTTCCCATTTTAAGGTTATTTTAAAAGACTAAGTTACTGAATTCTCATTTAACTATTCCGATTTCAAGCCTATCAACTATAACACATCAATAATATAATAACCAATCCATGACAAGTCAATGACAGCAATAAAAATGCAAGTTTTACGTAACGACAGACAGTGTCGTTACACTAACAAACAGGATAAGGATAATTGGAGAATCCATCGCCGGTTTGCCTTCATCGTAGCATTTATGGGTGTTATGGTCTTTCCTAATGCCGAAGGGTCTATTGACGTTCGGGTGGCCAAAATCGCCCAGGTCTTGACCGAAAAGAAAGATCATACTCTGGCTCCACCCATATTATCTGACATTTTCCGGGCTTTGACTAAATGCAAGTCGGGAAAAACATTTTTTTAAGGTTGCAACATCATTCTCCAGATGTGGTTGGTTGAACATCTTCGTCACCATAAAAAATTCATGAGCTATGGTACCGATAAAGCCAATTTCATCGAGGGTTATGAAGAGAGAGTGAAGGATTACCCTTTTCCAGAAGGAGTCGAGGCTTGGGTTGATCATCTAAGGTCTTTACGAGCAAACCAAATAGAATGGACTTTGGGATGGCTCCCACTCAAAGAAGTCATACTTATGTCCGCTGCCAGGAATCATCTACTATTGATGGGTCTCACAAGTATCCAACCATATGCACCCCAAAGGGTTCTGAGACAATTGGGCCGTTATCAAGTGATACCCGAAGAGGAGGATTTGAGCATCCAATTCATTGAGCTACACCCCGAGGCCCCCTTACCTGAAGCCTTAATTCAACAAAGTTGGAATGAGTGTCGATACTTGAAAGAAGATACCCAGGGGGCCCAATCTTGCTAGAGGGGAAGTGGATCCAGGATATGCTGCATGGTTTGAGAAAATAAGTTGCATTGTTGAAGAACCAGAACCCGAGCCGGAAAGGCCTTCCAAGAGGCCTCATGTGCACGCTTTTGATGATAAAATTCAAGAAAGGCTAGTTTGGGATTAAAAGGAAAGAGAATATCAAGCCACTATCCATGCTTTGAAAGAGAAATTATGAAATATTGAGTTTGATAATCAGTTGCAGGCACAGGTAGTCGAGGGTGAAAAATGACAAATGACCCGAGAAAATGAGGCGCTTCGTGCCTAAGTCCGGAGTCTGAAAATAGCCCTCGAGACGCCTGTAAGGAGTGAAAGAGATGAAAAAATCATTAACAAATCTGAGGTTGAAGGTTCATGAATATACCTTCGATTTGAACAAAGCTGAAAAAGACCTGTTAGAGGCCGAATGGAAGTTAGCAAAAGGAACGGAAGAACAAGCTCGTCAATTAAGGCAAAAATATGGCAAAGAAATTGCCATCTTGAAAGAAAAACTATTTGCCATGGGGAACGAAATGGTCCAACAGACCAAAGATCATAGAACGGAAAGGGAGCACTGCTATGAGAAGATTGGCCAGTTAGAGGGAATGGTGCAAGAATTACAAGAGCAGAACAATGCGCATGCCTAGGTATTGGAGGCCCGAGCGCATCAAATAGGGCGCTTACTTCAAGAGAAGGGGGTCATAAGGAACATAATCCAAGAAATAGCCAACTACGTGGTACAGAAATGCCATGAGTGCGAGAGTATGACCACTTCCATGTTCTTTGCCACCATGATGACTTTCGTCCACCGAGTAATGGACAACTTGGATTGACTTCAGGGGGATATAGCACACAGACCGGCACAGAGACCCGCCAATGCACCACAGGCCTCAAGAAGACAACCAGAGGCTCTCCTTTATTATTGATGTTTAGTTTTCTCGAGTCTGTACTTTTATTTCTTTCAAATATATATATATATATATATATATATATATATGTTAAGTTAATTTATTTTATGTCTAGAGTCTGTACTTCTCTTTCGTGTTTATTAATGTTTTCAAAAATCACTTGTAATGAAAAGAACTATCTTTAATAGTGAAATGGAAATTGTCCTTTGTTTACATTTACCTGTGACGTGAACTACGTAATGATCTGGTTCATGCGGCGTCATGATACGTAGGCAATCCACATAGGATTCGATCATAGCCCTCAAAAGAATAAAAGAACAAATAAAGAAACGAGAGAGAATATTAAAGCCGGGATGAAACACACAACTGTTGCAAACATTTTAGAAAAATGTTTAACTGTTTAGGTGCATCGCATCCTAACATGTGATTCCCTATGTGTTAATATCTCTCACTAACCAATTTGTTGTTCACTCTGGAAAGGTTACTGCTTTTAAGGTGGTTGGTTTACGGTGGTATTCTGGCGACACATCCTTATTTCACCAAATCCAAAGGAAGTATCACAATGACATCAGAAAGTCACCTATCTATTGTTGAAGCAGAGGATGACCCCACTTCGGTTATCCCTCAAGAAGAGTTGGCAGTCGCTGAAGAAAATAGAATACTGAAATGCCGCATGCTAGAGATGTGAGACGCTTGGTCCAACGGAAGGGAGCCACCTAACTCCATCCTCGGTTTCCCTGAACTGATTCCCAGAACCGAAGGGACCACCAACGTGCCAATTTCAATGCCAAACCCATTTGTTCCATTTGGGTTCCCAACCATTGTCTCAAATTATAACGGAATGCCTTTTGAGGTTCGCCCCTAGGCACCATCTTCTGGATTACCCTCTGTGGTATTTACTGGGCCACCAGCTACAGGTGTGGCACAGCCAACACTGGCGCGACAAAGTTTTGAGCCAGCAAATTTTACTTTCCAAGCTCCTCCATTCCAGTTGGATACTGCCCGGATCACTCCGAATGCTTACCCGCATTACCCACAACTTGAATCTCCTGTGGAGCCAGAAATATCTTAAAAAATATCAGGATGAGATGACCCGAAATATGAAGAGTATCGAACAAATTTTGGCTCGATACTTCGTAAGGCAATTTCAGTACAATATGGATATAGCCCCAGACAGAAATTATCTATCTAATCTAAAGAAGAAAGCTTCCGAGAGCTTCCAGGAGTATGCCATTAAATGGCGGGAACTGGCATCCCGAGTAAAACCTACCATGGAAGAGACTGGAATGATTAGTATCTTCCTGCAGGCCCAAGAGGCTGATTATTTCAAAAATATGATGTCCGCCATGGGCAAGCCGTTTGCAGAGGCTATTAAAATTGGCGAGATGCTAGAAAATGGCTTGAAGACAGGATTTATTTTAAGTCAATCTTCTTTGAGAGCAACCTCCCAAGCCATTCAAAGCGGCTCGGGAGGCCTGGCAAACAGAAAGAAGAAAGAGGAGGGAGCCATGATGGCTTCAGGCCCTAGGAGTTCTCGACCACCTCAGGAATATCCAGGCCCATTTCCCAGAGCTTCACAACACTATTATCCTCATCAGGAAGCAACTTATGCCATGTCTCATTTCCTTTATGCAGTGATGAACGCTCAGCCGCAGCCCCGGCCACAGCAGTACAACCAAAACAGAGCTCCACCTCCTAGAAATAACCATCATCACCAAGCCCCATATAATCCACGCCCTTCTAAGAACAACTATCCATACAATACCTACCCTCGTGAACCACCAAGGAGACCTACTTTCACTTCTATCGGTGAGTCATACTCAAGCTTTTTGCCAAAGTTGATTCAGATGAGACTTCTGCAACCCGTAGCTCTAACTCAGCAAAATCCAGAATCAACGTCATACAGACGAGGAACCCGTTGTGCCTATCACTCGGGAGCGGAGGGGCACGATACTGAAGACTGTTGGACTCTCAAGAGAGCAGTGGAAAATCTGATTGAGCAGAAAAAAGTGGTGCTAAGGGACGAGGAGGTCCCCAATGTCACAAACAATCCATTGCCAGCCCACAATAACGAGCCCGTCATTGGAATGATTTGTGAAGACAAAGAATTTGACCCGGTGCTGAAAGCCATCATTTCCATTATGGATCCAGAAAAGAAAACAAAGTCCCCCGACCAGGATAAAGAAAAGGCCAAAGAAGAAAAGAAAACAAAGCCCCGGGCTAGGGTAAAGAAAAGCCCCAGAAAGAAAAGAAAGAGACGACACCATCTAAAGAAGTTGTCCTTTATGTTTCGAGGGCTCCGCGAAACTGACAACTTGCCTTGAGCCCTACGAGAAGATTAGAACTGGAATCAAATCCGCAGAGAGTGTATGTGCCGAAGGGGACATATATTGTGAAAAATCTGGCCATCCTACCTAAGTTGAATGAACCTTTGATCATCAGCCGCCGGCCGCAAATCCTGATAAAAAATACAACTACTGTCCCCTGGAATTATGATCAAACACTGGTAAAATACAAAGGGAAAGAGGTCAGAGGGGAAGTCAACGAAGCAAAACCTACTGGGAAATATCATAACCCAGAGGAGTTGAATAAAGCCAAGCATAAATGCTTTCCCCTCAAAAAACCCATCATTGCCGAAGAAGCTGAAGAGTTCTTCAAGAAAATGAAAATGTCTGAACATGCCACAATTGAAGAACTCAAGAAAACCCCGGATCAAGTTTCGCTCTTGTCTCTGTTGATGGGCTCAAACGAGCATCAAAAAGTGCTCCTAAAAATGCTGAATGAAGCGTATGTACCAGCTGAGACCTCAGTCGAGCAGTTAGAGAGAATGGCTGAGCGCTAGTGAACAAAATTTCTTTCAGCCAAAATGACCTACCTCCTGAGGCGGCCGCTCACAACAAAGCGTTACACTTGACAGTTAAAAGTGAAGGATATTGCGTGAAGAGAGTTATGATTGATGGAGGATCCGGGGTAGATATTTGCCCCCTATCAATGCCTCAAATAATGGAAATCGGCACTGACAGAATCCAGCCAAATAATGTTTGTGTTCGCGCCTTTGACGGTATCAAAAGGGACATCATTGGCAAAATTGACATAGTCATGATGATTGGCCCTGTGGATTTCACGGTAACCTTCCAAATCCTGGATATGGACACCTCTTATAACTTCCTGCTAGGAAAACCTTGGATTCACGCTGCTGGGGCAGTGCCATCTAATCTCCACCAGATGGTCAAATTTGAACATGAGAATCAGGAGATAGTAGTCCACGGAGAGGACGACCAATCAATATACAGGGATCCCTCCGTCCCCTGCCTCGAGGCTAGAGAAGGTAGCAAACATATTGTTTACCAAGCCTTTGAGATAGTGCTTGCTGATCAGCACGAGGAAGGTGTTCCATGCCCACAACCTTGTTTATCTAATGCGTCAATCATGGTCGCTACCGACATGATCTGACACGGGTACAAACCCGGAAAAGGGCTCGGGGTATCCTTACAAGGCATTACCAAGCCAATCTCTCTGCCTGCCACCGAAAAATTCTTTGGCATCAGTTTCCAGGCCACAGATGATGATGTGAAATGGGTCAACGAACGTAAAAACAATTGATGGGACCTGCCTCAGCCAATCTCACACATCACTGGGTCCTTCATCAAACCACAGTACGTTGAAGAAGAAGAGAAGGCCTTTACGACCAAAGAAATTAAAGAAATCTGCGGGGCCATGAGACGAATGTTATATGAGGCTCACATGGTTCAACCAGGAGAAGGCTCGAGCACCGCAGAGGTGCAATACATGGATTCGAATGCCAAACTGCAGAACTGGAAAGCTACTCCCTTCCCAATAAGACAGGAATCTTGGTAGTTCATGTTTTGTTGTCCTTTCTGCACTTCGAGGTATTTCAGGGTGTAACTCGAGTGTTTTTAATTTTATTGTCTTTAAATTTCGATGTAAAACCCCTATTATCTTCAAATTCAATGAAATGAAATAAAAATTTCATCATCTATTATTCTTTATGATTTTGTTATTTTTCTTATTTTTCAGTCCTAATGATGCGGCTTGAAATAACATGACATGCTTTCAGACTTCATATTCTGATCTTAATACGCTGTCTAATCTCGAAATAATGAACCAAGAACCAAAATACGACGAAGATGAGGCTTTTAGAGAAATAAACAGAGAATTGGAACAATTTGAGAATAAGCCTAAGCCAAAGCTAAACGAAACTGAGCCAGTTAATTGGGTAATCCAGAAGAGATTCGAGAAACCATGATAAGTATTCACACGGATGAGAAAACTAGGGACGCATTGATTCAACTTCTGTTTGAATTCAAAGATGTGTTCGCTTGGTCCTATGATGATATGCTCGGACTAAGTGTTGATTTAGTGGTACACAATCTTCCAACGCATCCCGATTGCCCGCCCGTCCAACAAAAGCAAAAAAAAATTCAAAACAGATATCAGCGACCAAATTAAACAAGAAGTCACCAAAAAATTAAAAGCCGGTGTAATCCGAGTAGTCAAAAACACCACATGGCTAGCCAACATAGTCCCAGTCCCAAAAAAAGATGGGAAGCTCCGAGTATGTGTTGATTACAGGGATTTGAACAAAGCAAGTCCCAAAGACAATCTCCCGTTACCAAATATCCATATCCTTGTCGATAATTGTGCCAAACATGAGGTAGACTCGTATGTGGATTGTTATGCCGGTTATCACCAAGTCCTAATGGATGAAGAAGACGCAGAAAAGATAGCTTTCACTACACCATGGGGGACTTATTGTTACAGGGTTATGCTGTTCGATTTGAAAAACACCGGGGCAACCTATATGAGAGCCATGACTGCCCTTTTCCATGACATGATGCACCAAGAGATTGAGGTGTACGTTGATGATGTCATTATTAAATCCAGAACATAGGAGGACCTTGTCCGAGACTTGAGAAATTTTTTTGAGCGGCTACGCAAATATGACTTGAAATTGAACCCCGATAAGTGTGCATTTGGTGTTCCCTCCGAGAAACTCTTGGGGTTTATAGTTAGCCGCAGGGGCATTGAGTTAGATCCGACGAAGATAAAATCCATCCGGGATCTTCCACCCCCAAAGACTAAAAAAGAGGTCATGATCTTACTAGAAAAGTCGAACTACATCTGCCGGTTTATTGCACAGCTTACAACCACATGTGAGTCGATATTCAAGATCTTAGAGAAAGATGCAACAATCAAATGGACAAATGAATGCCAAGAAGCCTTCGACAAAATCAAGAAATGTTTGTCGAATCCGCCAGTGCTGGTTCGACCTGAATCAGCAAGACCTCTGTTCATGTACCTAACAGTCGTGTAAAATTCTTTTGGTTGTGTCCTCGGGCAACATGATGTTACCGGGAAGAAAGAGCGAGCCATCTACTATCTGAGCAAGAAATTCACTGGCTATGAAGCCAAATACACTCTGCTGGAAAGAACTTGTTGTGCCCTAACTTGGGTCGCTCAAAAGCTCAGACATTATTTGCTGACTATACCACATACCTCATAACCAGGTTGGATCCTCTAAAATACATATTCCAAAAACCAATGCCCATAGGAAGGTTAGCAAAATGGCAAATCTTGCTCACGGAGTTTGACATCGTCTATGTCACCCACACAGCCATGAAAGCTCAAGCCTTGACTGATCACTTGGCTAAGAACCCGGTTGGCGATGAATACCAACCTTTAAGCACTTATTTCCTGGATGAAAAAGTCAATTCGGTCGAAGTAATCACAGAAGACACTAATACCTGGAAAATGTTCTTCGACGGAGCAGTCAATGCCAAAGGCGTTGGGATTGGGGCAATCTTGATTTCTCCCATGGGACAACACTATCTAGCCACGGACCGTCTCCGATCTTCTGTACAAACAATACTACCAAATATGAAGCTTGTATAATGGGCATGAACATGGCCATTGATATGGATGTGGAAAAGTTATTGATCATGGGAGATTCTGATTTGATCATCAAACAAGCTCAGCGAGAGTGGGAAACTCGAGATGTTAAGCTCCTTCCATACAGACAACAGGTTGAAGATCTTAGCCAATGATTCAAAGTCGTTGAGTTCAGATATATTCCTCGATGCCACAATGAGTTAGCCGATGCACTGGCTACCCTAACTGCAATGCTGCCATATCCTGGTAATGTCCACATTGACCCGTTAGAAATTCAAATCAAATAAAGACATGGTTATTTTAATACGGTCGAAATAGAGCCCGATGTCCAACCATGGTATCATGATATCAAAAGATTCTTGAAAACAAAAGAATACCCGGAGCAGGCATTGGGGATCAAAAGAGAACCATCAGAAGACTCGCCAACAGTTTCTTTTTAAGCGGAGAAGTGTTATACAAAAGGACTCCATATCTGAATTTGTTGAGGTGCGTAGATGCCAAAGAAGCTAAAAAGATAATGAACGAAGTACATTCAAGAGTATGTGGTCCTCACATGAACGGGTACATCCTCGCAAAGAAAATTCTACGAGCAGGATATTATTGGATGACCATGGTAAAGGATTGTTTCAGTTTTGTCCGAAAGTGCCATCAGTGTCAAATACATGGTGACCTGATTCATGAACCACCCTCGAATTACACCCCATGTCAGCACCTTGGCCTTTCGTTTCTTGGGGAATGGATGTCATTGGGCCAATCGAGCCAAAATCTTCAAATGGACACAGATTTATTTTGGTGGCCATCGACTATTTCACAAAATGGGTCGAAGCAGTCACTTTCAAAGTCGTCACTAAGAAAGCAGTGGTGGACTTCGTGCATTCAAACATTATTTGTCGTTTCGTTATTCCAAAAACTATCATTACCGATAACGCTGCAAATCTAAACAACCACTTGATGAGGGAGGTATGTGAGCAGTTTCAAATCATACACCGTAATTCCACCCCTTACCGGCCCAAGGCCAATGGTTCCGTCGAAGCAGCCAAGAAGAACATCAAGAAAATCCTCAGAAAAATGATCCAAAGTTCTAGACAGTGGCACGAGAAGTTGCCTTTTGCATTATTGTGATATCGCACGACCGTGCGCACACCAGTAGGGGCTACGCCTTATTTACTAGTTTATGGCACTGAAGCCGTGATCCCTGCGGAAGTTGAAATTCCTTCCCTGAGGATCATTGTTGAAGCCAAAATCGAGGATGATGAATGGGTCAAACCCGGTTGGAACAGTTGACTCTGATTGATGAGAAAAGAATGGCCACAGTTTTCCACGGGCAATTGTACCAACAAAGAATGGCCCGTGCCTATAACAAGAAGGTACGGCCTAGGAACTTTGAAGTGGGGCAGCTCATCCTGAGACGTATCCTCCCACACCATTAAGGAGCGAAAGGAAAATTCGCCCCGAACTGGAAAGGTCCATACATCATAAGAAAATTTCTACCAAAAGATATATTGTACTGGGGGATATCGAAGCAAATGACCCCGAAACGGCTGTCAATGCAGATGCAGTCAAAAGGTATTATGTTTGACCTTTTTCGTGGTGATACTCATGATCGAAATGACGAAGGCTTTCATTCACGCTACCCCAAACACTACCAGTTTTGTAAACCCTTTTAGCCGGTTACTCTTCCTTGATTACCCTCTTTGGAACTTGAAGTGTTGAAAAATAATGATGATAAGAACAAAAGAAAAATCAAAACAAAAACAACAACAAATGTTTCCCTGAACTACGTCTGACTTGATTCCGAAAGGATACGTAGGTAGCCTCTCCCTGGGGTTCAGTCACACCAAAATAAAAATCCACATTTCCCCAAGAGTTTAAGCTGGGGCAAGTGTTAATATTCAGCAATGATTCGCCTGAAAAATTCCAAAGTTGTAATTCAATAAAAGTTCCTTTTACCCCAAATCTTGTTCAAGTCCTTCCGATCGATCGGCGAAGAAACTTCAAAATTGAAGGATACAGCTGTTGGGATCTGATACAAGCAATGAGAGAATATTATCAGTGAAAACCCACACGGGCACCATAAGGTGGTGGCAGGAAAAGAAATTAAAATGAGAGTTTTATCGGTGAAAACCCACACGGGCACCATAAGGCGACGGTGAGTACAGAAACTAAAAAAGAGTCTTGTTAGTGAAAACTCGTAAAGAGAACTACAGGGCGATGGCGAGAAGAGAAATGAGAGAGTTTAGTCGGTGAAAACCTGAAAATGGCACTACTAATCGAAAAAGAGGATTGGTCACTGATATCGACATGGTCCCGGGCAAGGTTTCTCGACCTTGAGGTAAAAAGTCGTAACGAATTTCTGAGAGTCAGACGGTTTATATAGATTAGGCATCCAGTCCAAGACGCATGTCATGTTCATTGAAGGCCGCACACACTCCAGATAAGTCATTCTTCTCGTTTCCCCCGAAAGGTATATTTCTTGTCAAAATTCATTGTCTCTGTTTCTTTGTTATTTTTTTTCAAACCCTTTCAGTCTGACTCTGTTTCTAAGGCAAGGTAAAAAAAAAGATGGCAAAACTGATTTACAAGGTTCTCGTTTGATAGGGGCCGACATGCAAAGGGCTCCGAGCCTTATCAGGGGCATAGAGTCAATCCCGACTGGCCACAACGGCCGACACTTTAAACGCAAAACTCTTGAAAGGAGAAAATCAAATTGAAATGCCTATAAAGGCAATTGAAGTGAAATGTTGAGTCCCACGTGGCTAACCCTATCGGCAAAGTTTGAAAAGCCGAAGTACTCATTGGAAGGAAATCAGAAAGGATAGGCCGATGAAGGCAAAGTAAAGATGGAAAAGGTTAAGTCCCAAGCTACTAACCGTTGCAGCAGAATTTGAGGGGCCAAAACTTCCCCGATACTCTGGAAATCCAAAGGAAAAGCAAATGAAAGGACTATAAAGGCAAAATAAAGTAAAAAATTGGGTCCCACGTGACCGAGACCATGGTAAAATATGGAAAGCCAGAGTCCCCGGAGTCAGAGATGAAACCCAATCCCCATCAAACAAGAAAGTGGTTGAGATCTTCATCAAAAGAACTGAGATCAAGCGGTTGAAATCAAGACCGCAAAACCAACCACCGTTTCAAACTAACAAATTGTTCTTTGATTGAAGGAAACAGGTGTAACCCAAAGCAACCTTGCAAAGGCAAGCGTAACCAGAAAAAAAGGCACAAGAGCTAGAAGCAGCTCTGCAACAATAACTCCAAAAGGGAAGTTTTCTCTAAAATCCTTTCCCACATTTACTCAAAAGAAAAGCAGAAAAATAATGTTGAAATCAGCCCAAAGCTGAAGTGGTATAGGGTCTCTAAACCCTAGATACACCTTTCCCGACATAGGGTACACAACCGTTGGTCGATGTTTTCTTTTCCAGCATAGGTTATACAACCCCTAGCTGATGATTTCTTTTCCAACGTAGGGTATATACTCCCTAGTTGATGCCGACATAGGGTAAAAACCCCTAGTTGATGACTTCTTTTTCCAGCATAGGGTATACAACCCCTAGCTGATGTTTTCTTTTCCAACGTAGGGTATACACTCCTTAGTTGATGCCAGCATAGGGTCCCCTAGCTGATGATTTCTTTTTATCATAGGGTATATAACCCCTAGCTGATGTTTTCTTCTCCAACGTAGGGTATACACTCCTTAGTTGATGCCGGCATAGGATATACAGCCCCTAGCTGATGATTTCTTCTCCAACATAGGGTATATACTCCCTAGTTGATGCCAGCATAGGGTATACAACCCCTAGCTGATGATTTCTTTTCCAGCATAGGGTATACAACCCCTAGCTGATGTTTTCTTTTCCAGCATAGGGTATACAACCCCTAGCTAATGTTTTCTTTTCCGGCATAGGGTATACAACCCCTAGCAGATGATTTCTTTTCCAGCATAGGGTATACAACCCCTAGCTGATGTTTTCTCTTCCAGCATAGGGTATCCAACCCCTAGCTAGTGTTTTCTTTTCCAGCATAGGGTATACAACCCCTAACTGATGATTTCTTCTCCAACGTAGGGTATACACTCCCTAGTTGATGTCAGCATAGACCCCTAGCTGATGATTTCTTTTCCAGCATAGGGTATACAACCCCTAACTGATGATTTCTTCTCCAACGTAGGGTATACACTCCCTAGTTGATGTCAGCATAGACCCCTAGCTGATGATTTCTTTTCCAGCATAGGGTATACAACCCCTAGCTGATGTTTTCTTTTCTGGCATAAGGTATACAATCCCTAGCTGATTTTTTTTTCTGGCATAGGGTATACAACCCTTAGCTGATGTTTTCTGTTCCAGCATAGGGTATACAACCCCTAACTGATGATTTCTTATCCAACGTAGGGTATACACTCCCTAGTTGATGTTGGCATAGGGTGTACAACCCCTAGCTGATGTTTTCTTTGCCAGCATAGGGTACACAACCCCTAGCTAATGTTTTCTTTTCCAACATAGGGTATACAACCCCTAGCTGATATTTTCTTTTACAGCATAGGGTATACAACCCATAGTTGATGATTTCTTCTCCAGCATAGTGTATACACTCCCTAATTGATGCCAGCATTGGGTATATAACCCTTAGCTGATGTTTTCTTTGCCAGCATAAGGTATGCAACCCCTAACTGATGTTTTTTTTCCAGCATAGGGTATACAACCCCTAGCTGATGTTTTCTTTTCCAGCATAGGATATACAACCCTAGCTGATGATTTCTTCTCTAACGTAGGGTATACACTCCCTAGTTGACGCCGGCATAGGGTATACAACCCCTAGTTGACGATTCTTTTCCAGTATAGGGTATACAACCCCTAACTGATGATTTCTTTTCCAACGTAGGGTACACCCTCCCTAGTTGATGCCAACATAAGGTATACACTCCTTATTTAATGATTTTTCCGACATAGGGTACACAATTCCTAGTTGATTTTTATTTTGCAACATAGGGTCTCCAACCCCTATGTTATTTTGCTTTGAGATATAGGGTATCCACTCCCTAGTCTACAAACTCCGGGTGCACCGCTCCCGGCTTTTCATCGCTTTTAATAATAAAGTAGTGTAGATTTCCTTACAATAACTCACGAAATTTTCCTAGTAAAACTGGGACAGAAAATTTCGTTTGTTTGTTTTGATTTTTGTGCAGATTACATTTTTTGGGATATTGGACTCGAGACGACCAAAAGAAGAATTTTCGATCCAGAATAATAAAACAAAAAGAGAGAAGAAGATTGAATCCAAAGTGCAGAAACGGGGAAGATATGGACTATTCAGAACGAGATTGAAGTCATCCGTTTAGTATATCCCGCCTTGATCCGAGGAACGATAAGACGAAACCAGCACCTGCGGCTAACAAGCATCAAGATCCAGGTCAGAGTCAGCAGAAGATCAAGACTCAAGACCAAGTCTTAGATAGGAATCTTGTAACTAGCAGGTGATTGGTTTAGTTAGTCTTTCATTTTGTTACTTTGGTGTAATAAGGAGATCAGCAGCAGTAACAACAGTAACTGCACTGAAACCACAATTACCCGGTAGTCCTAGCTACCAAGACTTCCAGAACTACACTGACCTGATTCATTTATAGCCAAGGATATGTAGGCAACCTTTGAAGTAGGGTTCGGTCAAACTTTTCAAAAACGCTTCACCATGGAACATATGAATGGGTAAACTCATTTATGGCTGCTCACTTTGTCTTTGCCCGAAAACTCTTCATGTTTTCGAGCAAAGAGGGGAAGCTGTGAGCACGTGATTTTTACCAATCGTATAATCCTACAAAAATCTCAATGAATTAATTGGTTTTATGGATCTTTATTGAATTTTAATGCTATTTGTGAATTTATTTGGCATTAAGTAGCCATATTTTGGCCTTTAAATCCATAAATAATTTAAAATGACATAATTAGGTGCATAACCTTTAATTGTTATTTAAATTATAGCAAAATGTAATATCTGACATAAAGTAGGTTAAATGTTTAAATTCTTGATTTAATTACTTTCTTTTAACAAAATTATGAAATTTGCCCTTTAAATGATTAGGAGTAAATTAAATGGGGCAAGTTTAATTAATTAATTTATAGTTGGACAACAAAACTATGTTAGAACTAATTTACATTTTTTAGTTTTAATTTAATTAATTAATTGAGCTTAGATTTTTCAAAAATAAATTAAAAACGGACCTGGGCTGGAATTGCCCAGGTCCAAGCTGCTTTACCCGACCAGACCAACCTCTGGCCCAACTAAACTACCCGTTCGGCCCCCTTACTACACCAAACGACCCCGTTTAGATTACAACAAACCCCAGCTGTTGATCTCCTAAGATCTAACGGCTGAGAACTCACAACCCTTTAAAGTATAAAACTATTTTAAACTCCCCCTACCCTCTCAAGACCCAAAGTCTGATACCCAAAGACCGTCTCTCTCGCCTCCCTAAACACCCCCACCGAACTCCATCGTCTGCCGCCATATCTCCGCCGGTCGGAAATCGCCTCCGACGGCGGAGCTCAACCAAACTCCACCAAAATCTCACCCTATAATCTTCTCCTCACCCTCAACATCTCTCATCCATAATTTCCCCAAAAAATCACCCGTTTCTTAGCAATTTCAGATCTAAGAATCTGAAAAACCTAAAGTGCTACAACAGTCAACTTCGAACGATCTAACGGTCCGAACCTACATGAGTCAATTGCTCTTGATAAGAGCAATTGATTCATGTGGGTTTGACTCGTTCTCAAACCCACCAGAGTCCGGCCAAACTCCGGCGAAGCCACCAGAATCCGACCAAGCGGTTATTTTAACTGGTATATCTCTCCTTTGTCCCCCTTTAAGCACTTATCTACTAAAACAAATCGCCTAGCTTAGTATTAATACTCTTCTGCCAATCACTGTTTTTCATTTTTGATTAATTGTTTGTTTTCCTAAATAATGTTTCGAATTGTTTGGTTAGCTAATATAGTTTTATATCTTGCATGTGTGTTATTGTTTTATGCTTCCTGATTATTTTCTTTTCCTTCGATTAATCTGGATTTTGATTTTTCTTTGCTTTCGTGTATGTGTTGGTTAGGTTTAACACTTCTTGAAGTGATAACCATTTTTAGGTTAGTCTCCCCTGTTAATCACTGACTAGAGTTCTTTAGCTATTAATCATAATGTATAATTAATCATCAATTGAGTAGGAGTTTAGGGCTGCACTTGAATTAGGTGATTCTTTAGTCTGTGTCGGGTTTCGTTTTGAATCTCTATGACTGATTTTACCTGTCTAGATAATAATTTTGAATTGTTTTATGTAGATTAAACTAAAACCTGATTTCTGCCTTTCTTTGTTTTGATTGCTGATTCTGTTTAGTGTTAAGTGAATATCAATTTAGGATTCCTTCTTAATTGTTCCATGCCCAAGAGCTATTAGCCCTTTTTAGGATTAATACTTAGTTAGTTCTGAACCAGTGTAGGTCTCAAATTAACTTAATTTAATCCTAAACACAAGGTTACCCTAATTAGTCATAACCTTATAAAAGACACTTTGCTTAATAGGTTAACCTAGATTGATAACCTCTTAAATAATTAACTAAGTCCTAAAATCTATTTAAGATAATTAGTTTAGGATTAATTAACTGAAACAAATCATTAACCTAAGTTCATGGAATTGAATTAATTAACCTAAACTAATTAATTGGCCTATTAAACTAGAATTAATATCTAATTATAAAATTAACCTAAGCCTAAAATAACTAATAGTATAGTTAGAAACTAAATCTAAAAACTTAATTAACTAATTAAGCTAATTATCTAACCTAACTTTCTAAAAGAGACTAGACCTTTGATTTCATTAAGGGTTTAGCATGACTTACTAAGTTAAAATTAGTCAACACCTAATTAACTTAATTCCTAAACAAGTTTAAAATCAATTAGGAATTAAATACCTTAATTAACTAAGTCCTAATTTCTAATTTCTAAAAAAATAATAAATCTCTTCTTTTATATAAGTCCTAGAACAATTAATTAGTCACATAAGGTCTTAATTAATAACCCAAGCCCAAATCAAGGTTAATCTAATTCAAGTGAAGACTTTGTAATAGCTAACTAAGTCTTAATCATAGTTAAGAATAGCTATTTAAGTTTAAAGAACTAAACTAACTAATTAGGATCAACTAACCCAAGTTAATAGATAACTCAAGCAACTTAACCCTAGTTACCTAAGGGTAATTTCAGGGACCTCAAAGGGTAGTATAGGAATTTTAGTTGAAGGAATCTTGGGTGTAACAACCCAAGAACCTTCTAGACTTATAAAATCAGATTTTAAGGGGTATTAGGGTCATTTTAAGGGCTAGAAACTTCTGGAATAGGGGCAGCTGTCCCAAAGGATAAGGGTGACAGTTGCCCTAGTACTATCTTCAGTTCATTGGGATAGGAATATGTCGAGCATATCCTATCCCCAAGTCCCTTATAAATAGACCTATTTTCCCACTATTAGAGGAGGGACACATTCACGAAAACACATGCTTTCTTCACATTCCTTAACACTCTTTTACATTCATTTAGCTGCTGAAAATATTTGAAAACAAAAAAATTCGAATAGTTTTCTTATTCATAAATGAAATTTTCCAAAATACTAGTGAAAAGATGTAACGACCCGGTCCGTCGTTATGTAGAACCTGCATTATAATTACTATTATCGACTTGTCATAGGTTGGTTATACTTTTATTGATGTGTTAGAGTTGGTAGGCTTGAAATCGGAATGGTTGTAGTGAGAGTTTAGCCACTTAGTCCTTAAAAATAGCCTTAAAGTTGAAAAAGTCAACTGAGAGTTTACTTATTGGGAAACAACCTCGGAATGCGGATTTTATGGCTCGGTAGCTTCGTTAGGTGATTTGGGACTTAGGAGTGTATTCGGAATATTTTTGTGACCTCCGGTGTAGAATTAGGCTTGAATTGACGAAAGTTAGTTTTTGGTGATTTTCGGTCGGCAGTGGAAAATCGGCTATCGGGGTCGGAATGTAATTCCGGAAGTTGGAACAGGCTCATAATGCCACTTTGGATATGTCTACAAAATTACAGGTCAATTGGAGTTGTTTTGGATAGTTTCAGCATCATTGGTGGATTTTAGAAATTTCAAAGTTCTTAGGCTTGAATCCAATGTAAATTTGGTGTTTTGATGTTAGTTTTGGTGTTTTGATAGTGCAACTAAGTTTGAATAATAAATTATGATGTGTTGGTAACTTTGGTTGGGGTCCCTAGGAGCTCGGGATTGACCGCAGGTGAGGGCCCGCAGGAGTGAGAAGGGCACCGCAGATGCGGAAGATTCGCTAGGTGAGAAGTTTCCGCAGGTGCTAGTAAGTTGCCGCACCTGCGAGGCTGCAGGTGCGGGAGGTCGATCGCAAGTGCGGAGTTGGGCCGTTTAATAAAAAGTCGCAGGTGCGGTTGTTTTGACCGCAGGTGGGAGATAGGGGCTACAGGTGCGGAACACCTGGGAAGAAGGTATAAATTGCAACCCTCCGCGACTTAAACCCTTTTTACACCATTTTGTACGGACAAAGAGCTTTAGGGGTGATTTTTGAAGAGAGAAATCATTGTTCTTCATAGAGGTAAGTGTTTTGATCATTAAAACTCGTTTATGGGTGATTATAGAACACAATCTCAACAATTAATTCATGAAAAATCAGTAGAAAGAAGAGGATTAGGGCTTGAGATTATGAGACCTTTAGGAATCGATTTGAGGGGTCAAACGAACTCCAATTTTAGTGTTCTTTATATGTACGGACTCGTGAAATGATGAAGAACAGTTTTGTATTAAAAATTTCTGAATTTCAGGATGCGGGCCCGGAGATTGGGTTTTGAGCTAAATTTGGTACCTTTCAATTTGGAATTCATTCCTTAAGCATAATTTGATGATAAAAATATGAACTTGGTAAATTTGGAGCACTCAGAGGCCGGATTTAGAGGCAAAGACACTGCGAAATAGTATTTTAGCCGGTTTTGAGGTAAGTAACGTTTCCAAACTTGGTTCTGAGGGTTCAAAACCCCAAGCTAAATGATTTATGATTATTGTTGAGGTGACACACTTGCCAAGTAACGGGCGTGCACTGAGTATTTGTGGCCTGGCTTATCCCATGGCACCTCTTAGTGATTATTCCATGATGATATTTGTGCTTCTATTAATGTGGTAATTGTGAACATGTTAGAAATCATGTTAAGTATAAATGCTAGGCTTCACGCCAAAAATGCTGAGACCCGAGTGGTTGTAGATTACTGTCTCATTTTGTGATTATTTGATGTCATATACACAGTCTTGTTATAGCATATCACTTCATATCCCAGTCTCAGTATTGTTAATTATATGCATACTTATCATTGTTTCGGGTTGATGGAGGCATCTGTGATCCATGTGAGTGAGACTGAAGAGTAATGACTGAGTGAGGCCGAGAGCATGTTATTGAGATAATTATGAGAATGGAATGCACACTACATTGATATTTAAATCATGCCTTCGTTGGCTTGATATGGCGCTTGGGCCACTAGGGCCCCTCCGGAGTCTTTACACCCCCAGTGAGCACATTGGTGATGAGGGCTGGATCTTCCCTGGACATTGATCTTGTCCGAAGCTGATGTTATGTGAGGGATGGATTTTCCCTAGACATGGATTGTGTCCGAAGTGGATGTTATGGGAGAGGATGGATCGTCCCTGGACATGGATCTTGTCTGAGTGTTGTATTCCGAAGATGGACTTTCTCCGTGGGGCTGGATTGGCCTTTTTTTCCTCAGTACATAGTGACTACGGTCACCGGTGTTTATGCATATTCCGGGATGGAACTTCCTTGGGCCTGAGAGCCATATATAGTACTGAGTGGACTTTTGTGGGAGAGCTGTGAGCACTATGTGCATATCCATACTGGTTTCATACATATATTTTATGATGGCATGTAGATTATACTGGCATTCTTGGTATATTTTCCATCCTGATAAACTGTTAGCATGTCTAAATTCTGCATAGTATTTATTGTAACATAACTGAGGTTTGTCCGTCACTACTTCTCAGCCCATAGTTTGGGTTCGTTACTTCTGAGTTGGTGTACTCACGTTATCCCCTACACCTTGTGTGCAGATCCAGGTACATTGGGACCCGGTAGCGCATATTGAGCAGCGGTCAGCATTTCTATTGGAGTTGGCGAGCTAGCAGCCCGCGATCGCGACCTCGTCTTCTCTTTCTTATTTTACCTGTTGTTCTTTATTTTGAGACAATTTTGTCCATTTCTCCTTTCCTTTGCTTTATGTTTTAGTAGCTCATGACTGAGTGACACCGGATCCGGGGTTGGAGGTTTAAATTTAGTTTATCACACATTGTTTTTAAATTTCAGATTCTTAATATTATCAATAAATTCGTTTAAAAATCATATTTTTACTGGAAATTGAATTTAGCTTAGTTAAATAGGGAGGCTTGCCTGGTTCCACGACAGGCGCCATCACGACTCCGAAATTGGGTCGTGACAAGATGGTATCAGAGCGCTAGGTTAAATAGGTCTCACCAGTCATGAGCAGGTTTAGTAGAGTCTTGCGGATCGGTACGGAGACGTCTGTACTTATCTTCGAGAGGTTGCAGAACCTTTAGGAAAAATCTCACATTCTTTGAATTTTGTCGTGCGGCTCTATTGAACTCTGGAACTAACTTCTGTTTGTTTCATTCTCTCACAGATGGTGAGGACTCGTGCTAATGATAGTGGTGATCAGACACCAGTAGGACCAGCTGGAGGTCGAGGCCGTGGGCGAGGCCGTGGCCGTGGGAGAGGGAGGGGTGCAGCCCGCTTAGTAGCCGCAACAGTACCTGTGGACCTTCCCACTACTCAAGATCAGGTCCCCGCAGTTGAGGTCCCAGCAGGAGAGGCTCAGGCACCAGCAGTGCCCATTGTGATTCTGAGTCTTCAGGACCCTAGCCCAGATTTTGACGGTGTGCACCAGCCTGGCACAGGCCGTCGCCGTGTCTACTGCTGCTACTTCTCAGGCCGGGGAAGGCACTCAGACTCCAGCTACCTGAAAACCTGAGCAAGCTAACCAGGGGCTTCAGACACCTCGGACAGTCCCAGTTCAGCCGGTTTCCCCAGCCCAGGATTGTGTGGTCCCAGCTTTAGCTGATGATGAGCAGCGTAGGTTGGAGAGGTTCAGCAGACTCCAGATTCCGATTTTTAGTGGTACTAAGGGCGAGGACGCCCAGGGCTTTTTGGCCAAGTGTCAGAGGATCCTTCGCACAGCAGGGATACTGGAGGCTAGTGGGGTCCCATTTACTACATTCCAGTTTTCAGGAGCTGCACTTTCTTGGTGGGAGGCCTATCAGAGGCGTAGACTTGCTGATGCAGCGTCCCTTACCTGGCTTCAGTTCTCCATTCTATTCCTGAAGAAGTATATATCGCAGTCCCGCAGGGAGGAGCTGCGCAGGGAGTTCGAACAGTTGCGCTAGGAGCACATGACCCTGACGCAGTATGAGATGAGGTTCTCCGAGTTGGCCCGTCATGCTATTTGTCTAGTTCCCACGGACAGGGAGAGAATCAGGAGGTTCGTGGATGGCCTCACTTATCAGCTTCGGGTTTTTCTTACTAGGGAGAGGGTATCTAACACTTCTTTTAAGGAGGTTGTTGACATTGCCAGCGAGATTGAGTAGGTTCGCCGCCAAGAGTGGATTGAGAGGGAGGCCAAGAGGTCTCAAGGATCTGGGATTTTTGGTGGGGTTCCTTCAGGGGGGCAGCCTCAGCCAGGCGGAAGCCTTGCATTCAGGTAGGCTCAACCAAGTCACTCAGGTTATCGTGGTGGATCAGCTGGTCACGATCCTCATAGTTCGCATCAGGTGCAACCATCTTTCAGTGCCCTACCAGCTCAGAGTTCATCTTGGGCACCATCGGTTCAGAATTCATCTATGCCTGGTTCTTCCAGTGGTTATCCCGGTGCTAGGGGTTCCCTTAAGTCCCCCGTTCCATTCTCTGAGAGAGGTTGCTTTGAGTGTGGAGATATGGGCCATATTAAGAGGTTTTGCCCTCGTCTTGTGAGAGGTACTTATCAGCAGCGGAGTCAGCCGCGGTTTCAGAATCAGTAGCTACACCGCCCGCCCAGGTAGCTAGAGGTGGGGGTCAGGCAGTTAAGGGTCGCCCAAGAGGGGGAGGTCGATCCGGTGGTGATCATGCTCGATTTTATGCATTCCCGGCCAGATCGGATGAGATGGATTCTGATGCCGTAATCCCAAGTATTGTTTCAGTCTGTCACGAGAAGCTTAAGTTTTTGTTATTATTGATTCTGGTTTTTCATATTCACATGTTCATCATAATCTAGCCCATTCTCTGGATACGCCCGGTGAATATTTTGTTACATTTGTTCATGTGCTCGCCCTGGTGGGTGATGTTGTTGCTACGGACCGCGTGTGTCGGTTGTGTGTGGTACCTATTAGGGATATGGACACTCGGGTGTGTTCATGGTAAGGTTATTCGACGGTCGATGGCTTTTGGAACAACCCTTGGCACGTTCGAGGACGAACGTTTGTTTAAGAGGGGGAGAATGTAACGACTCGGTCCATCGTTACGTAGAAACTGCATTATAATTACTATTATCGAATTGTCATAGCTTGGTTATACTGTTATTCATGTGTTAGAGTTGGTAGGCTTGAAATCAGAATGGTTGTAGTGAGAGTTTAGCCACTTAATCCTTAAAAATAGTCTTAAAGTTGGACAAGTCAACTGAGAGTTTACTTATTGGGAAACGACCTCGGAATGCGAATTTTATGGCTTGGATAGCTTCGTTAGGTGATTTGGGACTTAGGAGTGTGTTCGGAATATTTTTGTGAAGTCTGGTGTAGAATAAGGCTTGAATTGGCGAAAGTTAGTTTTGGTAATATCCGGTCAGCAGTGGAAAATAAGCTATCGGGGTCGGAATGGAATTTCGGAAGTTGGAACAGGTTCGTAATGTCATTTTGGATATGTCTTCAAAATTACAGGTCAATCAGAGTTGTTTTGGATAGTTTCGGCATCATTGGTCGATTTTGGAAATTACAAAGTTCTTAGGCTTGAATCCAATGTAAATTTGGTGTTTTGACGTTAGTTTTGGTGTTTTGAGAATGCAACTAAGTTTGAATAACCAATTATGATGTGTTGGTAACTTTGGTTGGGGTCCCGGGGCTCGGGATTGGTTTCGGATGGTTAACGGAAATTCGGGGTTGAAAAAAATGCAGCAAACAGCTGCTGAAGTTTTCCCACAGTGATTTCTGCACCTGCAAAAGTTTGACCGCAGGTGCGGGCCCGCAGGAGCGAGAAGGGCACCGCAGGTGCAGAAGATTGGCTGTGTGAGAAGTTTCCGCATGTGCGAGTAAATTGCCGCAGGTGCGGGAGGTCGATCGCAAGTGCGGAGTTGGGTCGTTTAATGAAAAGTCGCAGGTGCAGTTATTTTGACCGCAGGTGCGAGATAAGGGTCGCAGGTGCGGAACACCTGGGCAGAAGGTATAAATTGCAACCCTCCGCGACTTAAACCCTTTTTACACCATTTTTGTACGGACAAAGAGCTTTGGGGTCGATTTTTGAAGAGGGAAATCATTGTTCTTCATAGAGGTAAGTGTTTTGATCATTAAAACTCATTTATGGGTGATTATAGAACACAATCTCAACAATTAATTCATGAAAAATCAGTAGAAAGAGGAGGATTAGGGCTTGAGATTATGAGACCTTTAGGAATCTATTTGAGGGGTCAAACGAACTCCGATTTCAGTATTCTTTATATGTACGGACTTGTGAGATGATGAAGAACAGTTTTGTATAAAAAAAATTGAGTTTCGGGACGCAGGCCCGGGGGTGGTTTTGACTAATTTCGGGTTTTGAGCTAAATTTGGTACCTTTCAATTTGGAATTCATTCCTTAAGCATAATTTGATGATAAAAATCTGAACTTGGTAGATTTGGAGCACTCAAAGGCCGGATTTAGAGGCAAAGGCACTGCGGAATAGTATTTTAGCCAATTTTGAGNAGCTTATCCCATGGCACCGCCTAGTGATTATTCCATGATGATATTTGTGCTTCTATTAATGTGGTAATTGTGAACATGTTAGAAATCATGTTAAGTATAAATTCTAGGCTTCACGCTGAAAATGCTGAGACCCGAGTGGTCGTAGATTACTGTCTCATTGTGATTATTTGATGTCATATACTCAGCCATGTTATAGCATATCACTTCATATCTCAGTCTCAGTACTGTTAATTATATGCATACATATAATTGTTTCGGGTTGATGAAGGCATCTGTGATCCATGTGAGCGAGACTGAAGAGTAATGACTGAGTGAGGCCGAGAGCCTGTTATTAAGACAGTTATGAGAATGGAATGCATGCTGCATCGATATTTAAATCATGTCTTCGTTGGCTTGATATGGCGCTTAGGCCACTAGAGCCCCTCTGGAGTCTTTACACCCCCAGTGAGCACATTGATGATGAGGGATGGATCTTGTCCGAAGCTGGTGTTATATGAGGGATGGATTTTCCATGGACATGGATCGTCTCCGAAGTGGATGTTATGGGAGAGGATGGATCATCCCTGGACATGGATCTTGTCTGAGTATTGTATTCCGGAGATGAAATTTCTCTATGGGGCTGGATTGGCCTTTTTTTCCTCAGTACATAGTGACTACGGTCACCGGTGTTTATGAATATTCTGGGATGGAACTTCCCTGGGCCTGAGAGCCATATATAGTACTGAGTGGACTTCTGTGGGAGATCTGTGAGCACTATGTGCATATCCATACTGGTTTCATACATATATTTCATGATGGCGTATAGATTATACTGGCATACTTGGCATATTTTCTCATCTTGATAAACTGTTAGCATGTCTAAATTCTGCATAATACTTATTGTAACGTAACTGAGGTTTGTCTGTCACTACTTCTCAGCCCATAGTTTGGGTTTGTTACTTCTGAGTTGGTGTACTCACGTTACCCCTTGCACCTTGTGTGCAGATCCAGGTACATCGGGATCCGGTAGCGCATATTGAGCAACAGTCAGCGTTTCTATTGGAGTTGGCGAGGTAGTAGCCGGCGATCGCAACCTCGTCTTCTCTTTCTTATTCTACCTATTGTTCTTTATTTTGAGACAATGTTGTCCATTTCTCCTTTTCTTTGCTTTATATTTTAGTAGCTCATGACTGAGTGACACCGGATCCGGGGTTGGAGGTTTAAAATTAGTTTTTCACACATTGTTTTTAAATTTCAGATTCTTAATATTATCAATAAATTCGTTTAAAAATCATATTTTTACTGGAAATTGAATTTAACTTAGTTAAATAGCGAGGCTTACCTGGTTCCACGACAGGCGCCATCACGACTCCGAAATTGGGTCGTGACAAAAGATTTGATCAAAGTTCTAGTATTTGATTCTCTGTTCTTGGTTCATCTTTGGTATTCTGATTTTCATAAAAAGCCTCAAGTATTCCTACTCGAATTCCTGAATTTCTGTTGGTGTTATTGGGTCCTATTTCTGGGGTTTTAGTTGTTGTCGAGTTGCTGATCATTGTTGTTATTCGTCCTTCTTCTTTGCTGATTTTTTCTATCTTCTCCCTGGACCTTTATTTGGTCCAGATCTTCTTGTCGTTTTCTCTTCAAAAGAGGTATGTAAAAATGAACTTTAAATGAAGTTATTAAACTCAGAATTGGTGTTAATTTGATGCTGAAATGTTTGATTCATGTTATGTTTTTTTTTTAGATTATGTAAAGCTGAATCTTTTTCTCCTCTTGTTCTTGGTATAAAAATTTGAAATGAGATTGGTTAGTATGTTGATAAAAGAATTTGCATAAGTGTTGTCTATGAAATATCTTAATTATTTTGGTTTAGCTGTGGTTTAAGTCTATTGGTTTCAGAACGCATTAAGTTTTGTATGGTTAAAATAAGTTAGATGTTGTTTTCCTCTATGTTCTTCCTTAGCCTATGCTGAAATCAGTTGCACTAGGGTAAATGAGTTTGACCTCCTAATGGCAAAATTCACCCCATAGTAGTGCACAAACAGTAGTTTAGTTTGCTGAAAATTACCCCTTAAAGGGTATAAAGTGTATAATTAAGAAAGGCATCAAGGTAGGAATCTGAACCCACAAATGGTCAGATTCATTCCTTAAAGAAATGCTTAAGAATATGTCATAGTTTTGGTGTAAATACTGGTTAAATGAAAAAGGTCTGACGGGGTTACATCTTTGGAGTTGAATCTGACCTCTTTCATGATTAGATTCATTCCAAGAAGAGGTGCATGAAATAGTTTCTAGTTTCAGTATTGATGGTATAATAAGTTTAGGATTAAGTCTGACCCTATAATGGTCAGATTTATCCCAAAAATGCCTAAAATATGTATTTGTTTAGTCGCTTATCTTTTTCTTCTAAAAACAGTTGTGGAAATACAGGTTTCAAAGCTCTTGAAAGCTGCTAGCTCGCACAGGAGCAGTAGTAGATTTTCATTATCTTTTTATTCCTTTTTCTTCTTATCTATCGCCTAAAAATGTATAGTAAACGATGAGGATGTAATAGCTTAGTTTTTTGTATCATTTGTAAATATGGGACTGAACTAAACTTATATTCAATTATTGCTTCATTTCGTGAAGCTGGGTAGCTTTTCAGTTTAGCAATTATTGTAATTATTGGGTCATGATCTAAAACATCTATTACGCAATCTCAATACGTAAATACACTGAAAATGGATTAGTTTTACGAACTACTGGTTTTAAAAAAAATCTGTTTTCTTATAAAAACTTTCTGATCTACCAAATAAAAAATATTTTCATTTCGTTTCTAGATGTATCACCCAACGAATAGATATAGATTCTGTGATTCAAAAACGTTTCATATGAATTTGCATCAAAATCACCCCCTTTCCCCTAGTAAACATCTATTGAACTTCTGAAAAGTGAATGTTCCAGATTCATTAACGTTTGTACATCTTTCTCTACAGTTTTTCTTTAGATAACGATCGAATTTGTAAAAAACAGCTATTTAGCTCAGAAATTTTTTCAAAAGTCTACACAAAAAATTCAAATCTGCTATTCAAAAGTGCATTTAAATTTCCAGAATTAGAACAACATATAGAAATCAGTATGCATGATTTGTGAAATAAACAACATAGATTTGGGCTATTCTGAAATTAATAAAATTGTTCAATTAAAAATATTCTGCTGCAATTAAATGTGTTTATTTGGTTGTTGGAACATGTTTCTTAAGAATTAGTGAATTTTAGATCCCTCTTCATTGATGCATGCCTTAAATTGTTGTACTTAGCTTCATTTCTTATTACAAAAGTAGCCAAAATAAGGATGGCCTAAAGTGACACAAATCGGGCTAGACTAGGTCATAGCCCAATCTCATGGCTTGACTTGGGATTTTTAATTTAGATGTAGTGAATCTCGAAAGCTTTTTAGATATTGAATGCCTTGAACATAGAAACATAAAATAATCATCAAAGTATACGTTTTACGTAACTTGGGATGAAAACACATAAAATAACCCCTTTTCTCAAATTGTGTATACGTTTACATAACACAAATGAAGATTAAAATGAACACTCGTGGAGACACTATTAGGAACGGTTTTCTAAAAATTTATCGGAATTGCGTACACGCCCGCGTGACGTAATTTCTGTTTCTTTTTGACAATATAACAAAAATATGCGCTTACGCACTTTTTCCCCATATTATTTAATGAGTTCAGTGTCGAGAATTATGTACACGTTCGCGTGACATAATTTTAGACGCATCTTAAACTCTACGGGTTAACGCATACGTGACCCGTCCCAAAAGAACTTCTTGAATACAAAAGAATAATAAAAAGCGGTAAAGAATGTAAAGAATGCATATAGGTACAAAAGCAGTAATTAAATGATTTAGGCCAAGTTTAATCATTAAGCGACCGTGCTAGAACCACGGAACTCGGGAGTGCCTAACACCTTCTCCCGGGTTAACAGAATTTCTTACCCGGATATTTGGTTCACAGGCAATTTAAACAGAGTCAAAATTCCTCGGTTTTGGGATTTCTAATAAATAAATGGTGTGTCGGAACACCATAAAAAATTCGGACGGCGACTCTGAATAAAACAAATAAATCCCAAAGTCGAATAATGTCACTTAAAGTGAAAAAACTCCCATATTACCCTTACCGGTGAAAAAATATGTGTGACACTATTAATATGCTTGGCTCCAACTACAATGCATGTCCTAAAATTAATTTCTCACTAATTAAACTAAAATCCATCACTTTTTATAACCTATCGCAAATATGAAAGATCAAACAAACACATTGTTGGGGCAACAATCATCATAATTTCAATTAGAAAAATTAAACAACCGACAAAATAGATATTTTTTATAAATTCATTTTTTAACTAATCTAGAGGCGATCTAACATAAAAGTTAATTATTTTGGGAATCAGAATGTCGATATATTTTACCGTCTCAGGTCAAAATTATGATTCATGAGGGTTGCCAACTTAATTTAGTTTTACTCAAGAATTGTTTTCTGTCCCTCCACAACTATGTTTGTAACCTCTTCCATGGTTGATCTTATGAATTCATAACCTTCTAACCATCTTCGTCGAACTGTACTATGTAAGAAATAAGTATCATCTAGTATTTTGAATTGCTGTCATAAAAGCAAATCTTTGAGACAAAGAGCGAAGTTAATTCGAACAGTGATATTTATGTTTCCTTGAAAACATGCTACACTCCTTATATCTTCGATCCATTGTCTAGAATCGGGATAAATGTTCAAGGCAATGATCACTTTTTTGAGAATTAATGCGTAAAAACGTCGGTGGTTAGGAGAGATCATGGGATGCTTGAAAGATGTTGATATCACGGCCAAAATTAAAGTTGATGGGTATCAAGTTTCTATGCCAACTTCTTGAGTTTGAGTATTTGCCTCTCCTATATAATATATTGGCTCCTTTTCGCCTTGCAACATCACATTCAAGATCTAGACACATTTATGATTAGTGATTTTGTAGAAATGTTAGTTCTCACTTGTTTTGTTGGTTCAGTAATTCAATGAACAAGTACATATTTGAAAGACAAAAACAATAATAACTGTACATAGTTTATCTCCTACTGGCTATGTCTCGCCTTTCTCAAAGTTTTAATCATACCTTTTGCGATTTTCCAAAACCAGACAATATTCAGCAGTGCCAAAACAGGAGGTACAGTTAACAAGCTATAGAAGCCCAGTGGATAAACTTTCTTGATCTGAACAACAAAATTGAAACAGTGTAAGAAGAAATAGGCCTTCAAATTCTATACGTTGTGCAAATACGTATTTTACCTCATCAAAATTGGTAAACATGTGATAGAAAAAGAAGAGAAACAAAACAATCCTTGCGACCTGAAAAGCATCACATCAAAAACATCAGAAGTTTCTTGGCGACAAAAGTTAACAATCAAAAGCAAAAAAAGAACCAAGCCAAATGATAATAAGAAGTTTCTTTTGTTTCTTTTCTGATATTATTGTCTCTCTTGTCGAGCCGAGAGTCTCAGGAAAATAGCTTCTCTACCCTTTTCGGGGTAGGGGTAAGGTCTGCGTACACTCTATTCTCCACAGACTCCACTAGTAGGATTTTACTGGGTATCTTGTTGTTGTATTGGTCACAAATATGATATTTTTGGATTTCCAACAACAAAAGTTGCAGAATTATTGTTTCAAAAAAAGATAATCATATCAAACAAGCAAATTGTTTAACTAACATCCTTGTAACATAGCCTGCTAAGTAGCAAGAAATCTCAACGCATATGAACTACCCATATGCAAGATACAGGACAGCGTTAATAGTAAGGCAAATATCTTAAGAATTTTCAGCAACATAGACGCAAAACTAGTTGCTACACTTGAAGAGAACATAATAGAAGCAAATGTTCGAGATAGTTAGTCACACTTCTCTTGAGGACAAATCCAAAGTGTATCTTGTGCATAATATTCCACCACCAACAAAAAGAAAAACAATTTGCCAATTTATGAGCAAAGATGTATACGTAAATTCAAAAAGATCATTTTTCTCAAAAAAATTTGTCCAAAATTGAATAGCCATCCAAGGGGAATCCAGCTTAGCTTCATAAAAATAACATGCTATATACGTATAATTGCAAGAACAAAGACAGAAGAAAATGTATTCGCATAGACTATACCAGCCAGCCAAAAAATAAAGCTATTCCATTGGAGACGTAGAGCTTAGAGTTCTTTTGACAAGCGACATCCAGGTACCTGCACATATTGATGGAAGTCGTTAATGTAGAATGTTTGGTTTAGAAAAGACAAGGAATGACATATGCCTATTGCTCTTACCATCTTAAATTGACAAAGGGAGTAGTACTCTCGGTAAAGAGTACCATAAAAATATATATCTGTGCTTGACCACTTAAAAGGGATTGAACAATTGCAAACATTGAGAGTCCGTGATGTAAGACCTGGAGGAGCAAATAAAGATTCAAAGGCAATACAATGCTTCCTGATACTTACACCCATCCCAAGTTATACTATAGAATTATACAAGAAAATACAGTGCTTCCTGATACTTACATACTCCATTCCACCCAAGGCTGGGAAGTAATAAAAAATCATTGCCAAGTCTGCCAGAAAGTAGCCAGTGGAGATCTGTTTCACCATACAAAGAACATTAGAGTTGAGAATAGAACATACATCCAGCATAATAAGGCTAGAGTTGAATTAGATGAAGGAAGAACGAAGTAGTTCATATGTGAACCCTTAAAAAACCAAGACATAATGATGTGTTACTATCACATTTACGTCCTTCAGGGAAAGCGATAGCAGAGTAGTCTTGAGAAAGTAAAGTCGCGATTGTGTTACTACCCTAGGAAACTGAAAACGATAGGAATATGAATTAAGCATTTTGCTCTCCCGATGGTGTTAATAATCAAACTTGTCTAACATACTTCACAATTTGGATAAAACATTTGTTCAGCTAAAGTAATTTTTATTCAAGATGTCAAATCTGACTAACTAACAATGTAGATAAAACTTAGCAGCCATTTGAAACTGTAAACAAAAAGGACATCAATGACAGTATTATTGGCATTAATACCCCGAGTATGGTGTCCGAAAAAGCTGATGTTCTATTGATCATTAAGTCATCCGGAGCATCATCGCGGAAAAGATCTGATTCAAGCAAGAGATATAGAGAAGCAGCCGCTACAAGGATCGCATGAAAAGTGGAAAATCCTCTGAAAAGAAGACTCAGTGAGACACTGACACCAACCAAGATACACAAGCTATATCACGAAAAATGGAAACAAAATCAAAAACTCAAATGAAAGGTAAGACTACCTGTTGTTCCATTCAAGTTTCTTTTTTTCATCAAGTTTAATATATCCGTTGAAAAACAAAGGGCTTATAGTACCTGTTAATTGATAAACCTTCAACAAAAGAAAATAACACCTTCAAAAGTAAGACAAAGAGCAATAACTCATGCTAAAAATTTGTTTCTGAACTACCGCAACAAGAGAAACCTGAAAGCCAAAGAGGGCAATTCTGAATCTTGGCAGAGCTAAGGATACCATTCGAAGAATTATATAATATTATCCAGCGTATGCATTGTAATAAGTACAGATTAATACGATTCTGTTATACTTATAGGGAATCCAAAACATTCAGCTAACCATCTATGCCTTCTACAGATTAAAATACTATACCAGAATGCCAAAAGTTGCAAGAAAGAATGTTTCAAACTATTTCAGGAACTGGCCGTTCAAAGTATCTAAGATTCCCCC